>JBAHVQ010226853.1:0-10601 GCA_036872915.1 Nanipora kamurai
TACATATATACATATATACATATATACATATATACATATATACATATATACATATATATATATACATACATATATATATATATATATATATAATTAAATAATATAATTGTGATATTTAAAAGCCGAGTTGGAGTGCTTTATCGGATATAAAACCCGAGTGTTTAGATTCGATAAAGCACGATTTACGAGTTTTTTTAAATGACTTCTATAACGAGCCCCTCAACACGCCAATCTGCGAGGAAAGTTTGAAAATTAATGTTTTCTAAGCCGAGAAAATTCAACAAGAAAAACGACCGTATCTTTATCACATATAAAGATTCCACACGGTTATGATTTTCCTTTGTGTTTTCATCGTGAATTATTAATGAGTTTTAGAAATATATTTATTGGAAAGCCCAAGCATTAACTTAATAACCATTGGGAAGGAACAGTAAAAAATCTTTATTGCCTTTTTGGAACGCAGCCACTTCTTCAGAATAGTTAGAAAAGTTGTGCTAACCAGCTTACTTATATGCAAAAGTCTAATCAATATTCAAAAATTTAGTATAAAATTATATAACATCGCTTTCATTCAGTCCTTTGGGAGCAAAACTGTTAAGTTTATAAATCCAACATGCCTACCTGTCAATAGGATTAAGTATATAAGGTCTAACAATAATATTTGCGGGCAAATCAGCAATACCATTATGGTCTTCACTAGAAAAGTGGGCATACAAATGTTTTCCCGGCATAGCAGGTTGGTCTCTTCCGTATTGATTCAAAAAACTTTTATTGTTATTTAACTGTTTACAGAAAGAGTTAGTAGTACTACCTATATGTTTATATATGTAATTTCTTGCAGTTTTTGCAGCTTATAAACTCCCACAAAACCACAATCAAAATGATAATTTATAAAATAAGCATGTTTACAACCAGAGTCCTGAAAGAACATGAGAGTCCTATTCAAATTGACCTGTTTGTCATCTAGATTTACCGCTCGCTTGTGTTCCCTTCGAATCCAAAAGTGAACTGGCTTAGGGAGTTGGGCCCGAACTAAAAAATCTTTTAGGTTTTTTTGGCCTACCGAAGGAAACAAATGGCACGGCCCGAAACCCTTTGTTGGTGGTTGCAGTACAAGTTAATATGGCATAAAGATCGTTGATTATACTACGAGCCTCGGAAAGGGAGGAATGAAAATTTAAAATCAAGGGCTTATTAGTACAATAATTATTACTGGCAGATTGTTTCCTCCTAAGATCTTCCGTAAACGTTACAATAACCATAAAAATTGTTTGAATCGATACGGAAGGGACCAACGTGCTATGCTGAGCAAACATTTGTATGCCCACTTTTTTGGTGAAGACCATAATGGTCTTGCTGATTTGTTTGTAAATATTATTGATTGAACTGATCAATATAATCCTAGTGACAGGGAAGCATTTTGGATTGATAAACTTAACAGCTTTGCTTCCAAAGGACTAAATCAGCGCTATGTTATATAATTTTATACTAATTTTTTTGAACATTGGTTAGCCTTTTGTATATAAAGCACAACTTTTTTGACTATTCTGCAGAGGCTACACCCCGAATCGTCAATGTAGATTTTTTATTGTTTCTGCCTGATTATTCTATAATATACACTTTAAAACGAAGGTTTTGCCACCAGTAGCTTTTAGGGTGTTTGAGACCACAGCAGAGCAGTGATAATACATTTAATTCAAAACATTGGATAGCTAAAACCATGTAAAAATTAAACTCGAGTCACCATTTTTTAAAATATGTACATAGTTTTAGCCATCCAAAGCTTTAAAGAGAATAAGAGGGAGGGAGAGAGAGAGAGAGAGAGAGAGAGAGAGAGAGAGAGAGAGAGAGAGAGAGAGAGAGATACAGAGTGAGAGACAGAGGGATACAGAGAGAGGCAGAGAGGCAAAGAGAAAGAGGGATTGAGACAAGGACAGAGACGGAGACAGAGACCCGATGAGACAGACAGACAGACAGACAGACAGACAGACGGACAGAGAGAGCTAACTCAATTTAGCACGATGTGATTTTTGTTTAAACATTCATGGGTCAAGGATGTCCCAATACAGAATAATCTAACTTGGTGATTGGGTGTCAATCTTCTGTTTCTTCTTTAATCATTGAATCATCACTAACCCAAACAACTGTTAAACAGAAATCACATCATGCTATATACGATACTTGTCGCGTTCATATTTTAGATTTGTTAATAATCTCAATTGAATTAGCTGTACAGCAACAATCTTCTTCATTCCAAAGTTTAAGTTCGTTTTAAGGTAGCTCTCTAGAGTTTCTGTGTTAACAAGATGTAATTAGTATGGTCGTCACTGGTGCACATTTTATCTTTAAAATGATTGTAAGTTTGGTGCAAAGTGTGCCTAACTGTAGAAGAAACATGATAAGCATGATATATTTGTCGAATTGAGCAATTTTCAGTGGTTAAGGTGGTAATAATTACGTTAGGACGTCGACATTTTTTCACTATTATTACATTTAAGACACATTATCTTCCTTTTTCTTTGGTGAATTTTTCCGAAAATTTATATAAGGTTTGATATTCGATTAAAGAAAAAAATTTCAGATTTTCAGAGTAGGTTGTGAAGGTAAATTGATTATAAAAAAACGTAGTAGTTTTAAAATTTCTGTCTTACGAAAAAAATTGAAAATTACATATGTTGTTGAGCTTACTCGGTTTTCTTTAATTACGAAGTTTAAAAAAACTTCACCGAAGAAAACATTCAAAAATTTTATGTTTGTAGTGTCGCGGATGATGCTATCGTGATAGAATTAACGATTCGACAAGATCGCTACAGACGCATGCGTTCCTAGTCATATTTAGTTACCAGTCTCCTGTCAATAATTACCCTTGTGATCGTTCCATGGCAACTTCGATCATGTTTTGACTGTCGTATTTGACCTTTCTAGCGTTGAACAATAGTAATTCTAGGGCGTGCTAGATAATGGTGATCTCTGTTATTGTACGTTTGCTGGCCCAGGTTAGAGCTATGGCCACGTATAGCTCAAATGTTGATGGGTGGAGGACGACGATTTCAAAGGATATATATCAAGGGATATTCTTAGCACTACAGAGTTTTCCCACAAGTTAACTGATGGAGCTATTGATAAAGTCAAGAAAGTCCTCGTCAAACTTGCACGACTTGGATTTTGCCCTATTCGCCCGATTGCATTTTAGATTATTTTCGAAAGCTCTAAGTCCTTGAGTTAGATTCACAGTTGATTTATTGCCATAGTTTCAACTATGTAATATAGCCTGGGGTTGGCATAATACTTTCTTCAATCTTTTGTCTATGTCTTGTGTTTTCTTTTCTTTTAATTATTCTCTCTTTTTTTGAAAAGATGCTGAAAAATAAAATAAAATTCAAATAATGATAAATGGAAATTAAAATGAGAAGAAAAACGAAATAAAATTGGGATAAAATATAACGAAAATAAAATTAAATTTCTCCATGGACAAGAGCTGCGATAGGCCATCATGCCTTGGACCTCTTCTAGCAAGAAGCAAGACACTGTAGTGCAATCGGAGATGATTGTTTCCTCGCATTTCATGAGGTTGTCCATTTAACGTCTACTTTTATAACTAAAAAGATATTCTTAATTTGGATTTTTTCCAAGTTGGTCTGGAGGTGAGTTCAACTAATGGTTTTGACGTGAAGTCAAGACAGCCATGTTGGTGGAGCTTAAAGAAAAGAATCTCATTAATTTCTTTTGAATGTGGCACCAAAATTGCCATCATTTCATAGTATTTTATATGCTATGTGATTGGTTCCAATTCATCAACACCAATGTACGAACAAAACACTACCTATGCTTCAATAATTACAACGGATTATTTTGGTTAATCAACTACAAAAAGGTGTTGTCAGAAGTTTTTGCAAAGCATCCAAACGTTCGTTTTACCTGAACGCCAGAATTATTATACTGAACGCTAGACGTTATTATAAAAAGAGCTAAACTCGAAATATTCTGAACGTAGGTTTTTATCATTACCTTGAATTGTCAGTTGTTAGTTCAATCGCAAATGCCCCGATTAATACAATACGTAAATGTTAATAATAAAATGTTATTAGTTCCGTGGTTTTCTACTTGAATGCACAGGGTAATAGGGTATGCACAAGAATAGTCCACAGTCTCACAAGTGAATATACGTTGCAAATCTTTACTAAGCTCTTATTAAGTCAGAAGAGATTACGAGTCTCTGTTCCTCTTCATTTTCTTCCATTAAAACTCTGCAGTCCTCAACAAGTAGTCTGCTGCAGAGCTGCATCTCGGCTCAGAAATGCATAGGGTTGTGGTCTGCAGCAGTTCTGGTCCGTGGACCGAATTTATTTTGATTCAACTTTTTTGAAAAATAAAGTAAATCACTTCGTGTACAAAAGCGACAATAGACCACTATGCCTTACCTTTCTTCTCCTTGTTCGATGAAAAATCCTCATACCGTAAAGTGTTTATTTAGATGGACGATGCAGGAACTTTACTCTATATGCGCTTGATAAAGATTTTTAATGAGCTATATTAGCTATTTGAGCCTTTGGCCATTTCGGTACGGCACTCATTCGATTAGAAAACTACGCAACTTTTGCAAATGTTTTTTTTATTTACAAGTTTGGTCATCGGCGGTTGAATTGACATGAGAAACTATTAAGGTTTACACCATGTTAATTTGATTAGTTCGGAGCTTTCGGCCCGTACACTCGGGTCGTCTTCAGAGAGTGGTTAACTTATAGTTTATTCACGTCAACATAGTTGCAAACTGTAACCGTCTTGCGTAATTTAGCTTGCGTACGCGTCTAGTTTAAAATAAAACGACATAAATGAATTAAAGATGAAAGTTCTAATTAAAGATGTATTATGATGAACGAAAGAGGGTCGACCAAGGGTCTCGAGTGGCTTTCCTTCTTGTGGTATTGCCCGGTCTTTGAAGATTTCAGTCGATTCTCTGGTTTGTCCAACGAAATAATTGTTTACTGGTGCGAGCAGTTTGGATTCATTCCATTGAATTTAGTGGTCCTCTTAACCCTCAAGTTTTTGCAATAGCAGATTTGTCCAGTTTTGATTAGAGCAGAAGCCTCTATATTCTTTTTGTCGAATTTTCAAGTTACCTCAGGTTTCTCTAATGTATAGCCTACCACATTCAGATGGGATACGGTATACACCTGGTTTTAAGTCGCTGTTAGTTTTATTAAGTAGATAGTAGTTGGTGGATTTTCTGTCCGGAAGTGTAGTTTAATTTGGTCATCAGGGAAACCATTGTTCTTTAAGACCAAGCTGAGGAGTTTCAGTTCTTTGTTGGTGCTCTCTCCATCACAGATGAAGCAGGAACGGTGCACTAAGGTTTTTCAGGCTGGTTTTCCTCTTTTTCGTTCATCCTAATCCATATTTAATTAGAACTTTCATCTTTAATTCATTTATCTGGTTTAATTTTCAACTAGACGGGTACGCACGCTGGATTACGCAATACGGTGACCGTTTGCGACTATGATAATAGATACATGTCACTCCGAGTGACGAACCATACCGGGTATGCAAAGAAAACTCTACATGGCCAGGCTGGGATTCGAACCCGCGACCTTCGGTTTACTTTTCCGACGCTCTACCAACAGAGCGACAGGTCAAGTTGGGAGCTGGTCGCGAAATGATGTTACTTTGCTCTTTGATATTTCAAAACTAACTAGTTTCTTCAGAACTAACTTGTCCTTCGAAACGAACTAGTATCGAGACATTTTTCAAGTTTTATCTAGATTTGAAAGTAACAAGACCAAAGACCAAAGATACAAAGATATTCGCGACCAGCTCCCTACTTGACTTGTAGCTCAGTTGGTAAACGTCGGACTAGTAAACCGAAGATCGCGGGTTCGAATCCCAGCCGGGCCGAGTAGGGTTTTCTCTGCTTGCCCGGTATGGTTCGTCACTCGGAGTGACATGTATCTAATATCATTCTCTACCTAAGTTCCTTCTCCTACATCAGTTGTTTGCGACTATATTGACGTGAACAGAGTTTCAGTTCACGTCTCTGTAGACGACTCGAGTGTACGGGTCGAAAGCTCAGAACTAACTAAATTAACTTGGTGTAAACCTACAAAATTTAATAATTTCAAATTAAATGTTATACCACAATGCACAGCTTCTAACGACACATTTGACATGAGAAAATTGAACATATAATAAATTTAGGACGTCGATGTCTCTATTCCCTCTATAGATGTACATCATCTACCATCATTTTTATTTCTCCTAGCCTGAAGGATTTAATATGACTCCGTCAGATCCCCGCTGGATTGGTAATTGGTGGGTTGGAATTCTGGGATCTTCTGGTATATGCGTTATGAGTGCGATTTTTATCACCGGATTTCCTTGTGTCGTTCGAAGGCAGAAAGATCCATACAAGAACAATGAGATAAACCAAGAAAATCCTAAACATATAACCTCGGCTTCAAATGTTAAGAGTAACTTTAAAAATACATTCAGTGAATTTCCAGAAATCTTGAAGGATCTGCTGACAAACTGGACTTTCGTATGCAACTGCATGGCTGTGAACAGTACCCTGATGTACGCCGAAGGGATAGCTCCTTTTATTGCTAAACTTTTAATGCTTAAGTATGGTGTCGAGCAGGAGAAAGTTGGAAGCGCCTTGACTATAAGTGCATTACCACCTATGATAGGTATGTCCTTTCTTTGTTTGTTTGTTTGTTTAGTTCCACCCTTTTTTTCTTTTATAATCGTTTTTCTTTCCGTTCTTTTTCCCATTCTCGTCTCCCAACTCTTTCGTTCTGGGATGAATGTTTTTCAATTATAAGCGTTTGCAGTGTTTTTTGACGGGAAAATACAATGAACTGGTTCTATTTCCAAGTATATTGTTAGCGACTCGTTGAAATGTTTTACTCCTTCATCTAACAGGATCAGACGCGCCGAATCATCTGTATTTATTTGGTTGAATCAGACCTAAAAACCAAATTTTGTCGAAAAAATAATTACGCGAGTGAAACATACTTCTTCTGAGTTTTTAACGTCAGAAATAGCAGGACATAAATAGGTTAAGAGCCAAGTTCCATTTTTGGATCTTAACGCTACACAGAAATTTTTATGTTTTGTAAACCCTACGTATGCCGGGCGAAAGACGACGCTCGGAGCCCAAGGCCTCAGGTGACAAAAGTACTAATCTCGACGTGACTGGGATCTATATACCATTGACAAGAGTTGTGAAACAAAATCTATTTTTTGCGTATGTATATACATCAAAGCCGGACCATCGCGATCGCGTTAAGATGTTCAGACCTGGTTACTTCTGTGAAAACGACAAAATATCGAAGCTGAAAAAATAACTCCAGAATCAAATCTGTAATTTACAAAATCAAGTGGAGCATTTAAGGGGAAATGCAGGCCAGCAAACACGATACCGCTGTCAGGAAATGCGATTCATTCCCATCTAAAAAAATAAAAGTATTGCTAACCTGGTTGATTGAAAAGGAAATTTAACTATCGTAGACGTTATTTCAAAAAGTCACCACCTTCGCAAATGTAGAAGATTGAGACAAGATTTGCTACCAACAATAATTGTGAAGTTCCTTAAGTAGACTGTATTACCTCATTACGGTCAGAGAAAATGGAAAACGCGATTCAAATACATTTTACTTAACTTCATTCCAGAGTTCGTTGTTGCGTAACAAGCCGTGACACATTACTCTAGCAAAACAACACTTTTCTGACTCAATTTTTAATGTAGACTTTGAAAAACTTAATTTTTCTTCTCTCGTTTCGTTTAAACGTAGAATTAAGTTAACTTTCCTTGAATTAAACTTTCAAAGTGGCTATTTAGAACAATTTTGCTGGCTCCTTCTTAAATCTTCTGTGCTATGTAAAAGCTATACTTCTATGATAGAAAAGTACAATGCCTTGTAAGGAGTTTTTAACGACTTGTAGAGGACCAAAAGAGTTTGGGAAATGCCGAAACTTATATCTTTTAAGCTAACAAAGAACCTTTGCCCGAAACGTTGGTTTTTCTAGATCTAAGTTCTGACAGTTTCCCAACTCTTTTGATTTTCTACTTCTCACATTTCTACAGTATGTTCTCTTAATTAATTGTCATACTTGGTCGTTATGTATATGTTCTCCAACTTTTTCTTTTTCCCAATGAACTAAGACCCATTCGAAAGAATTCGGTTTATTATGGCAAAGATGTATGAATTAACCTTCCCAAATAAAGATTATTATTACCTTATTTCCATCATTCTCATCGTCGTTATCAATATCATTATTGTTATCTTTATTGTTATCTTTATCATCATCACTATCACTATCACTATTATTATCATTATCTTTATTAATATCATTATTATCATTAGCGTTATCGTTATCGCTATCGTTAGCATTATTATTATTATTACTTTTATTATTATTATTATTATTTTTATTATTATTATGCTTTGTCAGGGATAAAATCTCAACAAGGAAACGTCAGGTCGTATACGACCGTATCTATCACCTAGAAGTCAAAACACCACCTTCAAAACACCAGTTTTGATAAGTTCTTTGTAGTTTCTGCACAATATTGTTTCGTCACCTTGCTCCTAAAGCAGCCTCCCATGCACGAACAAACCCTAGCCGGGTGGAGAATCTTGTTGGATGCTATCGGTAGAATGATAGTGAGCAGTGACAAGGGTTTAGGAACGCTGCTGTCTCAACGTCCCGGATCCGTTGAACAAGTGGTCTCCTATGCAAGCAAATTAGTACAAAATCATTCGACAAAAGAGAAAGAGTGTGTGACCATTGTGCGGGATAATATCTGCCGGGAGTGAGATTTTCTGTGGTGAGTGATCATGAAAGTTTAACATAGTTACAGGGACTGCTCAAGCCAATTTGCTTGGTGGAATCTGTCTCTTCAAGAGTATGACATTGAAATAATGCTTCAACAGGGTCATGGGAATAATCTTTTCCTCTGCAAACTGCCGCTCTTCACCAAGCCATTACGTTGGACAACAAAGTTGTCACTGGAATCGAAGCTATTGCTGTCCAGCCACTTTGGTCAACGAACAAACGTTGGTCGGTCACAGCAAGAAATCTATCTCGCTTGTCTTTATGGCGTGATTAAAAACCACTAAAGAACTAAGTACTATTACTCTTTTCCAAAGTGGCTTATTCCACGGTGACATGACCCCCGGATACATAGGCATCAATCACTGCCTGGAGTGATTTCATTCTTGTTATTATGGCGCGGAACGGAATGGAAAGCGATATGCAGCTGTGCGTTCCTGCGTGCCCAGTATCGAATCCCATGTCAACATCTAATCGCGCACCCTAGAGGAAAGCATCATAGTCTTCAGCTAATTGAAAACTGGCCAATAAACATCGTCCGTTGTGATATTACTCGAAGAAAGCTCGCGACCACCAGTGTACGTTGGTGATGAGTCATCACTTCACGTCGTGAGATGAGGTTGTCGCTGATAGCGGACCGATAGATTAAAAGAATAGCATCTTTACTGATCGAAGAAGGAATTATGAGTCCAAACATCAGAGTGGCAGGCAGTTGAAAGGTTCGATGTTAATTTTGCAGCCATTATTTCTGCGTATGTGAACTGTTATAATAATCACGGGAGTTTAAACTTACCCATGGTCTTGTTTACGTGTCGTACCTGTGTACATTCGTCGATGCATATGTTTCACCTTTTAAAGCAATTTACCTCACTACTGGTGTTAGTGGACGACCATGGCAAACGCAAAACCAAGATCATTTCTACTCGCTGTCGCGAGATGCAGAACACCCTGAGAAGCTGTTCATGCAGAAATGACCAGGAACACAAAAAGAGCACAAGACTAGGAAAAAAGTACGACGAGCGAAACAACAATGAGAAACCTACATCAATGAATCAATTCTGCGGACATGGTGTAGTCGAAAAACATCGTACCGAAAGGCCGTAGCCAGAAATGCCACAACCCTTGGAGACAACTGTTTGTTGCACTTCATAGACAAGGGAGTGTCGACTATGTAATAAGACTAGAATCCATGATTTGGGGGAAAGATTGCGTACATTATAATTGCCTAAGACTAACTACAACTGCGAAGAGTCGAAGTAAGTCGCTTAATGAGCAACCCAAGAACATCATCGGTGACCCATCGGGGGGTGAAGACCCCGAATACAGTAACTGTGGAAGGGCCTACGTGGCAATAACGGTACCGAATCACTACACGGATTAGAATTTGAACGAACTCGAGAGCAGAGATGCTCACTGTGATAGGATGATAAATCGATAAAGCAACAGCTTGAGTTCCTTGGGAGGATATTGTGCTACAAAAAGAGGCAGAGTTGTTTAGAAGTCATAAGTGGTGTATTAGGGTCCGTTTTCATTAACTCTTTCCTGTTCGTATAGGTCCTGAGTGACCTATGGAGACTTTCGTATTTTACTCTGGTGATAGCCAGACAATTTTGCTCGTCAAGGAGAAAATCTTCGGACAGAGAAGGGTTAAAGGGATTGATTATTATAGTTGTTTTACGATATATTACTTTGACCAAAAAAAAAGCATTAATTCTTCGTCGGAGTCTAATGTCATGATACCCGTTATAAGCCGAAATTCGAAAAGATTCATT
>JBAHVQ010226874.1:0-10600 GCA_036872915.1 Nanipora kamurai
TAATGCAAAGCGGCAAAGACTCATCCTGTAGAGCGCTCAATATGACCTAAAGGCCATAGAGCGATATCTATATATATGTAGGGAATGATAATGATTATAATACACCGTTTGCCCTTCATTAAAGCGAAAGCGGTGATCATTAGAGCGATTGTCATCTTCAGTAGTGCCTTTCAAACTTGAAAACGCCAATCAAATTATAATTGCGCTAAAATTAAATTCATTTACAACAGGTAATTAAATATTCCGTTAAACCGAAGTTCATTAATGTCAAGGTAAAAAGCATTAACATTTATGGTATTTTATTAGAGTCAATCAAAATTCAATAAAAAAAAATGGGGAAATCAACAAAGTAAAATAAAAAGTCAATTAGCGATAACGCGTATATACTGATACGTGTTGTATAAAGAAGACTGGAATTACAATTATCAAGACTGGCAATGTCGACAAGAAATTGTTGCACAGCATATAACACTCGAAACATCGTTTTCAGATGTGTGCGGCCAGAGCAAGCGTTACAATGACTAAATGAAGAAGGATTCAGAGAATTCGCAGGATAACAGGAAAAGGTTAATACTGTTTCTTTTTGGAGACCCAGAACAAGACTATATCTTACAATGACAGATACTTTGGGATTCAATCGCCCAACTACCACATGGATCACATCCAAAGAAGGGTGGGTTAAGAGTCCTTACGAAACCTTACCTTACCTTCCTGCGATATTTTCTCTCTCCGTCTTAGCTCAGTCATTGTAACGTTCAGTCTAGCCCCACACCTGTCAAAACGTTTTAAGTGTTATCTTGTGTAATTGTATGTGCAACATATACCCACATATTATCGCTAATTGACTTTTTATTTTATTTTGTTGATTTTCCCATTTTTTTCATTGAGTTTTGATTGACGCTAATGAAATACCATAAATGTTAATGTTTCTTACATTGACGTTATTGAATTTCAATTTAACGGAACGTTTAATTACTTGGTGTAAATGAATTTACTTTTAGCACACTTATAATCTGATTAGCGTTGTTGAAGTTTGAAAGGCACTATTGAAGATGAAATCGCCCTAATGAACACTGCTTTCGCTTTAATGAAGGGCAAAAAGTGTATAATTGCGCAAGAAAGATGTGGGATATACCGCACATGCTTACAAAAAATGGTTTATTCACTAACTCATTCGGTTCTGCGTTGCGCAGTTGTACCGGTGAGAAGAAACAATTCAAGCAGTGCCTGGCTACCATCAGCAACTTTGGACAGCTGTTTTGCCCTATTGGGGGTCGTCAGCACAGTGTGTTGAATGGTTTTTCTCACCAGAATAACTGCACAAGGCAGAACTGAGTAAGTCAGAGAATAAACCATTTCTTGTGAGCATGTGTACTTTAGCAGTGCCATTGTGATGTATGTACCTTCTTGATCTGCTGGCTTACCGTCAGCTACACTGCACTGACGAGCCCCAATAGGGCGAAACTGCTGTCCACAGTTGCTGATGGTAGCCAGGCACTGCTTGAATGGTTTCTTCTCACCAGTACAACTGCGCAAGGCAGAGCTGAGTAAGTTAGAGAATAAACCATTTTTATGAGCATACTACCCCGATTATTCTTCAGAAATCACTTGTTGTTCAAAAGAATATTAACAAAGCATAACTAGGATAGAGTTTTTTTGGCACACAGTGTATATATATATTCTCAAAAAAATCACAACGTTTTTTAGTTTTCTCTTTAATTTTAGCAACATGTTTCGGACGTTCGTCTTCTTTCATCAGGTTAGATGTAACTATTAATTTAATTGCGTGCTTCAATGTCTTCACGTCAATACTTTATACGTGAGTAGCTTATTTAAACTTACATGCGAGATACGTGAAAGATGAAGCTAGATTGATTATTACAATTACTCGTATTAATAAATATTAAGATTAAAGAATAAATAAATTGAGTAAAAGAAATTGAGAAAAAATGAAATTAAAAATTTAAAAAAACGAAATAGCGGAAATAATCTCTATCTGTTTGAGGAAAAAAAGAAATAAGTTGATTAATTTTTAATTGAATAATTTGATTGATTTTTACTAAGGTAGGTTCCAGTTCTAGGGCATCTCTGTTGAATCCGTCGGTTGTGTTGTTAATCTTATATAACATGTCCACCAGTGTTTTGATGAGAGTAATTTGACGACAGGGTGAAGTCCAGAAAATTCATCAACAGACCAGTGTGAGTTTTATTATGGAAGATAGAGATTATCCGGGTCAAACTTTTACTCTTTCAAATTAAAACATCGAGAAACGGGAGTCGTCTTCTTTCCTTTTCTATAGAGGAAGAAATGTTTTGATAACGAGTGTTAAGATAATGAAAAAATTATTCGGCTTCTTCTTTACAGTTGAAAACATAGACTATGTATACAAATAAATAAACTTAAGATATCTTGTGCCGTTATTCTTAATTCTTAATATTTATCAATACGGGTAATTGTAAATAATCAATCTAACATCGTCTTTCACATATCTCGCATGTAAGTTTAAATAAGCTACTCACATATAAAATGCTGACGTGAAGACACTGCAGCGCGCAATCAAATTAATAGTTTCATCTAACTTGACGAAGGAAGACGAATTTCCGAAATCAAACAAAATCAAACAGGAAACAGATCCGTAAAAACAAAAGAAGTTGTAAATGTAGATTAACATCAAAAAGTGCCACTCCAAATACTAACAACACTCACATAAGAACAACACTCACATGGGAGCAACACAGGTAGTTGATCCAGTCATGCGTATCCTGATGCAGTCCGCCATCGCCAATGTAAGATGAGAATAAAAGACGCTACCAAACGTGGATTCTCTTCGACACAGGCTCACAAAGAACTTTCATCACTCAAGAGCTGGAAACAAACTACAACACAGACACCTAAGGAAAGAATTTCTTGACGTGACCACATTTGGCACACTCCAAAGCACCAGAAAAACGTACGATGTTGTGTCACTCACACTTCTGACAGACAAGGGAGACCGCATCAAAACAGCATTCTTAGGCACACCTGTCATCTGCCCGCCATTCTCTCTCCAAAAAGTGGAAACTTAACGTCGCCTCCCTCTCATATATGCCACAAAGTCACGAAGTAGACTTCATTATCGGAAACAATCACTATGGTCGCCTTATTACGGAAGAATGATAAAGGCTATAAAGGAAACGTCGATGGAAAGCAAATTCGGATGGCTTTATCTGGACCCATCCCAAAGACGAATCACTGCACAAGCAACATCCTGTGCCAGAGGATCAAAGCCTCACCAGTAGAAGACGAAAAACTCGACCACCTCTTAACGACGTTCTTGGAAATTAACGACCTAGAACCAGTCGAAACAGAAGACGACGTGTTAAAGAGTTTTAACGAAAACATAGAATTCAACCAAGAACCCGGGAGATACGTCACCAGACTGCCTTGGAAAGAAAACAAACAAGAGCTGCACACCAACTTCGTATTGAGCAAAGATAGGCTGAATAACCTTCGCTACTCCTTACTAAAGAAAGCACCTACACTCGTCCAAAGTTAAAACACCTGCATCGAAGATCAACTTCGTCAAGGATTCATTTGAAAGAGTTCCAAACCCACGCAAACAAAGGAATCGTGCACTACATTTTACACATTTTACACGCTGTCTTCAAGTCTGATAGCACAACAACGAAAATAAAAGTGATGTACGACGCTTCTGCTAGAAGATTAAACAGACCGAGCCTGAATGACTGCTTATACAGAGGCCTTAACCTCATGCAAGAGTTAGTAAGCATCCTTCTGAGATTTCCACTTCACCACATAGCCTTCACAACTGACATCGAAAAGGCTTTTCTACAGATCGAGTTAAACGAGATAGACAGAGACGCCACCCACTTCTTATGGTTCAAAGACACCAGTAAACCAGCGAACAATGTAGACAACCTACAAGTGTACAGATTTCGCCGTGCGCTGTTTGGAGCTGCTCCTTCGCTCGTCTTGTTTAGTGTGACGATCCAATACCACCTAGACCAAAAAGGAAACGACAGAATAGCCATATACCTGAAAGACTCTGTGTACATGGACAACGCGGCAACAGGAACAAGCAGTGAGACTCAAGCCGTCGAGTACTAGTCCCTCTCAAGAGAATATCTAGCTGAAGCAGACGTGAACCTTCGCCAGTGGGGGACAAACTCTCCACACTTAACACGTAAGACTCTAGAAGACGAAACAAACGCAACTCGAACAGTAAAAGTACTTGGTCTTCTATGGAGTTCTGAATCAGATATCCTCTCCCTGGACAAACTACTGGAAGAAACCAAAACAATGAATAAAATCACTAAAAGGATAGCACTCAGTATCCCGTCTAGACTCTTCGACCCTTTAGGACTAGCCGAACCCTTTACGGTAAAAGCCACGATAATGATACAAGAACTATGGAAGTCCCTACCAAACTCTGTAGTCAATGGTCAAAGTGGTTTAACGACTTGCATAACCTAAACACAATCCAAATCCCAAGACAGTACTTCCCCGTACATATCTCAGAAAGGCAGTTACACGTGTTTTGTGACAGCAGCAAACTGGCCTACGGCGCCGTCGCATACCTGAGAAGAACATCCGGCAACACAACATACACCACGTTTCTAATGACTAAAGCTAAAGTGGCGCCCATCAAAACTCAGACTCTACCACAATTGGAACTTTCGGCAGCGCTCGTGAGAGCGAAACTCTCTATGTACTTGAAGAAAACACTCGACATTGCAGAGGAAAAGTGTGAAACCACCTACTGGAGCGATTCTCAAATAGTGTTATCCTGACTATCATCGAATAAACAGCTTCAGCTTTTATCTTAGTTACGGACTTAAGCAATTTAATCTTGTTAAACTCTTGCTTAATCTTAATATTGCTACTGCGTGAGGCTGCTCGCCCTTTCGTGCCAGCTAGTCAACTTTGCGTGGAAGCTAGTCACGCCTCCAGAGCCACCCACTGGAAGCAAGTCAAAAGTTGTTTCTACTGGTCAGAGACTTTAATAATATATTTAAAGATCGTAACAATGCTTATTTAGCCGTTGGTGTTATTATGATTGGGTATTATTTAATCAAAATCCACGTGAATACTTTCCATCTTTAATTTGGCGCCATTACGTTTATAACAATCATTCTCTGTACTAATCTCCTCATCACCGTTTGGTAAAAAATTGACCATAATCACTACCGTAATCAGCGTAGTAATCGCTCAATAGCTCAAGTTGATGTGGAACCATTTTGATGTGGAATTCAAATATCTACTGGTCTGTCAACAGTTGATTAGCTTTATGCAGTGCCTTGGCCAAAGCTACATTTGCCCTTTTAAAGTGTCTATGAAGCGAAAATTAAGTTGATCTTATTTGTAAAGCGCTCGAAATTAGTTTGGAACTCCTTGTAGTTTCTCCATATCTCGTTTCGTTTTTGAGATATTTCAGTTTGTTTGATATATAAATGAGACGACCTGTGACATCATTTGGTTGACAAAGCATTTGCACAAATTGGTAAATACGTTATAACTTATCCACTATTCAAAAAAATCAATTGAAACTTCATTCACTGGTTTAGCTCAAGATACTGAACCCATCCTCGTTAAAATATTGTTGCTATAGTTACATATTCATTTCCAGACCCCTCTTTCCTAAAAACAGAATAGTTATTGTCCTACTACGATAAAGTAAGATATTATGTCTTTACTTTTACATAGTGTACGAAATGACGAAGTTAGCAAGTATGACTTGTTGAAAACAAAAAATATGCCCAAGAAAAAGCTACAAAAAAGTATCATAGTTTATAAAGCTGAGGGATCTGGGAACGAATACATCACTATGGCAACAATATTTTGCCCCATGCAATAGATCGGAGAGACATCAAAGAAAGTAGAAACTCGATTGACGGAACACTGCAAAGCAATCTAAATACACGACCCAAGATCCTTTCCAGCAGACCACACAGACGACAACCATATACCTTCCATTGCGTGAAACTCGGAGTAGCGACACAAAAGATTTTAAGTATATTGCATGTTATTTCACACTACTCTACTTTTCAAATATTGAGCACTCTTAATACCAAAGCCATTCCTTATTTTGGTTCATTTTGGTATATATATATATATATATATATATATAACTACAGACGGAACCTTTTGGGCCTCATCAGTGTAGTGCTGATGAGCACTAGACTGATGAGGCCCAATTGATCTATATATATATATATATATATATATATAGATAGATATAGATATAGATATAGATATAGATATAGATATAGATATATATATTTATAGATAGATAGATAGATAGATCAATCAAAAAACTTTATTTAAAAACTACCCTCTTTAAAAAAATTCCCTCTTGGTATCTTGATAAAGGGACTAGTTCCCGAAACGTCGAAATAAAGTTTTTAAAGTTTTTTGATTGATTTGTTCATTTTGGAGAAGGAAGGTTGTTTGATCGACTTACATATATATATGAGTGGAAGTGTTGTATCGACTGTAGAAGCACGACCCCAAGTTGGGTAATTGTCTTATACAACTCCCATCCGAATATTGTAAAGTTCTTATGATACGAATTCATGTACACAAATATTTTATCGAAAAATGGTGAAGATGCCAAATATTTTAGCCAAGGAAATAACACGAAAAGTTTATGTTAATTAGGAATTGCGTCATATTTGCGACAACACGTTAAACTTCAAACTCTAGGCAGAAGTGTCGAAATTATTATTTTCTACCTAATTCTTTTCGCCCAGGTCCCCAATAGATCTACTTCGTACTAAATGCTGAATGCTAATCTGGTTCGTGTGGGATCTTGGTTTATATCAGACGACCAACGAAAGTTCGTCATGGCCGTTTCGTCAGAAAAACGATTTCTGAGCCCTAGATGGGAATCGAACTCACAAACTTCTCATGACTGGTGAGATGCTCTAACCATTGAGCTACCAAGACTCAGATGGTGAGCTAAGGTGTATGTTTGTCATATGTACTGTCTAAACGGAAGTCACGATATGATAATAATGACGGAAATACTAAATAGCAAAAGGCTCGTTCTTCAAGCTTTATGAAAACTCAGAAAAGTTGTGAGTTCCCCAACGGGAAGCGAACCCGCGTCTCCCGATTGCCGGTACGGTTGTCTTACCACTAGACCATGAGAGCTCGACAACAAATCTGAGATAAATTGGGACCTGGGTCCTACGTTTGACATGCTGCTTTCATAGTTGAAAGCTGAGACATGCCTGTAATGCGATCTACATACGAGCAAACTCAATCTACAGACTGTAGAGAGTGTAGGTGTTTGAAAGCTTGGTTATAAACAACGAAAGGCTCGTTCTTCAAGCTTTATGAAAACTTAGAAAAGTTGTGAGTTCCCGTTGGGGAACTCACAACTTTTTTTTTTCTTTTGTGAGTTCCCGTTGGGGAACTCAACTTTTCTGAGTTTTCATAAAGCTTGAAGAACGAGCCTTTCGTTGTTTATAACCAAGCTTTCAAACACCTACACTCTCTACACTCTGTAGATTGAGTTTGCTCGTATGGAAATACTAAATGCTGAACACTACTGCTCAGAAATCGTTTTTCATAGGAAACGAGTGTGACGAAAGTTCGTTGGTCGTCAGGTTTAGTTCTTGTTATCATGATATTTTGTAACTGACATCACTGTTCGTTTTAGTAAAAGAGCATAATAGTAGCCGTGCATCTGATTTTCACAAATGGTCGTTAAAACAAACTTATTGGAGGTAAATTGCCCGCTCAGAGTAGAGATACGTTTCAAGACGTTCCTTGAGACATTTACAGTGCTCAGGATGATTTTCTGAGCCGCAGTTGGAAATCGAACCCGGCAATTAGGTTGCAGGGTCCGTTGCCGTCTAGGGTTTAGAAAATTTTTCTGAGTAAAGTAGGTGAATACTTAATGCTGAACACGGACTTAGTTCATGTGGGAGCTTGGTATCAACGTCAGTGTTCAGCATTAAGTATTTACATCATTATTATCATATCGTGACTTTCGCTTAGGCAGTACATATGATGAACCTGCACCTTAGCTCGCCATCTGAGTCGTGGTAGCTCAATGGTTAGAGCGTCTCACCGGTCATCAGTTGTTGCAGGTTCGATTTCCGTTTAGGGCTCAGAAATCGTTTTTCTGGAAGAACGAGCTTGACGAACGTCCACTAGCAGTCTAAAGTAGGTGAAGGAGCATGCATTTTGAATTGTGTGATAATAATTTTGATAGGTCTCTGAACTGTTTGTTTAGGATGGTCATGCAGGTAATGCAGTTGCATTCAAAATCAGTTCATTGTTAAAACTTCCTGATACCAAAGCAAATAAACCACGGATGAACTTGATGCACTTTTTGGTTCAGGTTGGTAAGAAATTTAATGTTTCATTTTATCTTTCAGCTTCAATTTCATGGCTACCCATTCCAATGAATTAGTTTATAACTTAAGCAGCTCCATGAGGTATTGTTATCCCGAATTAAAAATAGTCTCAATAAAGTTATATTGGGAACAAGAACGGTGCGAAGATTACCCGTGGATAAGGTTTTTAGTTATTCTCAGTACATCCATGTATGGTTGTTTGTACCACAACACTCATGCGGAGGCTTTGTCAGTTTTTCCATGATTTTTCAGGTGGCTGAGGAAAAACGTGGTAAAGTTCTGTCTTTTTCCCGAGCTATGACACACCTAGACATGGCGTCCAAGTAAGAAAATTAAATGAAATTTGAAATAGTCAAACATCGTTATGTTTATATGTCTGATATAAACTCCAGGTCATTAAATTTCAACTTCAATCACTTGGATACTCTTAATGAGTAAACAACCCTAAAACAACTAGAAATGGTCGAATTCGACCTGCATTTAGTCTTTCAGATACCACAAGTGACTAAAATAACTGCTAAATGGTACTTTTAAATTGGTTTCTTTCTATCTTACTCTTCATCAAGTTGCCTTCACTGCATCACCGAACTCGGACTGCATTTGGACTGGATTTAGCTAGGCTGGTTGAGTGCATATTACCAATCTGGACCAGTTTTGGACTTTTAAAGGAAAGGTTTTTATGCTTCAGAATACCTCACAGTGTTTTTAAATTCCAAACATTCTTGCATTTACCGCTTTAGTTTCCACTCCACCAGTGGCGCAGCAAGAAAATTCATGACAGCCGGGCTTACAGTAGGGCGGTCGCAAGAAAATAAGAAAGATGGCTTCAAAGGCCCATAAAACCAATGCAAACTACGTAGTAGATATCGTTTTATTTTGGTTTTGAATATGAAAAATCTTAAATATGGCATACGTTTTGGGCAACTTTTCGGGCTTATGTTCATGGTTGACGCCCTGGTCTGACTACGCCACTGCTTTCCACTCATGCTACACACGGCTACTTCACCATGGAAATCTTTCTGTTTTACACTCAAAGCCGGTCAGGCTGCATTTACAGTCGATCAAGTCCAATTTCAGTCTGTTCGTAGGCCACCTCCTATGAACGGACTCAAAACCAGTGTGAATCTCAGTCCATATCTCGTCCGAGTTCACTGATGCTCATGTTTAGGTTAACCCTTTACTACTACGGGGAAGTTTTATTGCTTTACTCCGGCTATGTAACATCACACAATTTTACCCGTCAAATGGAGAAATCTGGCAGTAAAGGGGTTAATGCACTCTGAAAAACACTAAGAAATATATAACACTGTACTTCCTTAACCGTGACCAGACTGACTTTCTTGCTCTCAAATGGGCTTGAGGGGGCTAATCGCTCGACCTCTCTGTAATATCTTTATTATTTAACCAATTACAATGAAACTTGGCAGAACCCTAAATGGACCAGGATATAAAGATTAATACATTACTTTGTCACTAATTGTGACAAATTTTGGCTTATATTTTTAAAACTTTGCTTAAACCGCTGATATATCTAGATAAGATAACAATAATCGAAAATTTCATGAAAATGCTATTATTTCAAAACGAGAACACAAGTTCGCCGTAATCAATATCATGTCATCACCATGAGGTCATGACAATGGAATAAACAATTTCTTTATTAACAATTCTGCGTTAAAACACACCCATTATGATATTGATTACACTTAATTGGTTTACATGCTTTGAAAAGATAGCCTTATAACAAAATTTTCTGTGATTATTATTTTACAAATATATCAGCGAGAAAACCAAGTTTACTAATATATGCCAAAAAGGGAATATAATGATGTCATGATGCCATCGCCAACAATTAGTGGTAAATTAATTTATCAATCTGTACATCCCTGTCTATTTAGGTACTCTGCCAAATTCTATAGCATTTGATTAAATGATATAGATATTACAGATGACAGGCGACCAGGGCCCCCCACGTCGATACCGCCATTACGTCATGACAACAGAGCAAACAGCGTGAGCTTCTTTATTAACGATTCTGCATTAAAACATAGCCGCTAAATGTGTTATGTGTAATAGACCTTTATCCATTTAATTTAAAATATGTGCAAACAAAATTTACATTATAACTTAAAAACAAAAAATATAAACGAAAAGTATTCGAAGGTTCGAGCACTGGCTTATTTTACAAGTAATCGACATGCAATCTGATGTTTAAGGCGCCAACGCGTGACGT
>JBAHVQ010226885.1:0-10599 GCA_036872915.1 Nanipora kamurai
CAGTGTTTCAATTCTATTCCAGAATCATCCTCAGGGTAATATGAAATGATAAATTCACATTAAACCTACACTGCTGAGGTCAACTGAAAAAGGTTTAATGTGAATTTATCATTTCATATTACCCTGAGGATGATTCTGGAATATAACGAGATATATTTACACAGATCTACCATAAGAAGGCTTACCCATGACGTCAGGAAATTTCATTTCTGCATTTGTGTAAATATTAATGGCATTCACTTAAAAAATTAGATTATTAATATTTGGATATGAAACACAACTTAAGCAAGTTATCTTCTAACAAATGAGGAAGTTTAAATTTTACAATGGATACTTAGTTCACGAAAGCTGCCATGAACAACATTACCAGGATAAATGGGAACTAAAATTGCTAGTAAATTTCTGTCACAGAAAAGTTTATTGTTCATGGAGTTCAAAACCAACTCAACGCAAAGCCAGAGTCTTAGTACTTTCCAAATGAGGAAAGATGCACGCTACACGTATCTTCTGAACGAACCTTTAGCAGGAATTCATCGCGTTGCACAAAATCCGCCATGCTGTGTGGCAAGCCAATCTAGAGTGTATCCAAAACAAAAGAAAACGTGCTTCAGTGATAGACCCTGCAACGTTTTCCGTCATGATAACGCGTACTTTAGCGATTATAAAATCCCGAGTATTTTAAATACGATGATACATTCCTATTCGGTTTTTAAATATTGCATATAATATACATACACACACGCATATATATACATGATCAGATGCTACTCCGAGTGACGAACCATACGGGACAAGTAGACAAAACTCTACTTGGCCCTGCAGGGATTCAAACCCGCGACCTTCGGTTTACTAGTCCGATGTTCTACCAACTGAGCTACAGGTCAAGTTGGGAGCTGGTCGCAAAATGATGTTACTTGAGCCCAAGTTAACTAGACTTGCAAGGTCGGGGGTTGGATTCCCAGCCGGAGGCCTTAGAGTTGCAATATTTCGCAACTGGTCCCGGTTGGGTCTTAAAATGTATCATCCTGATACTCAAAAATTTTTTTTCACCAAATAGAAATATCATTTCATGTCACTGAGTGTCAATGCCAAATATTCGTTCAATTCTCGTGGACTTTGTATCGCTGCTATTTGATGAGGATTTTGTTCTAAATTTCTCTGTGATTATGCAAATAGATTCTTTACCAAAAATAGCATCAGTAAAGTAATTTTTGTCTGCTTTAATTCCTGTAGACAATTTTTCCACTTCAACCTGTAAAAGGCAACTTTTTCCGATTTCACTCAATGATCACGGAGTTTAAGCGATCTACAATGGACACCGTTATGCCCAAATTTGAACCAGGTACTAATCGAGAGAGTAATAACCCTATTCGTTTTTTTGCTTTCGTCAAGATTATCTAAAAATTATTGAGATAATTGAAAATTCTAAAACATAAGGATCACAAATTTAAACAGAAAGTCTCCAAATACACGGAGTCTTAGAATGCTATGAATTTTAAATATTTGAATAAATTTATTCCATCGTATTGATTTATTTAGACAACACTAAACGAATCTAATTTGTGACAACTGAGGATTGAATTCATGATTAGAATTTTAATGATTTGTTGATGCAAACGCAAAAAGCTTTAAAAAACACAGGAATTCATACAAGAAAATTATTACCTATATTTTTCTTCTTATTTTTCTTCTTCTTCTTCTTCTTCTTCTTCTTCTTCTTCTTCTTCTTTTTCAATATTGTCTTCTTCTACTTTTTATTCTTTCTTTTTCTTCCTCCTTCTTTTATTTCATATTCTCTTCTTCTTTTCACCATTTTCTACTTTTCGCTTCATATTCTTCCTTATTTCTTCGAATACTTTTAGCCGTCACACTACTTACGAGCACTGATTACCCCTATACCAGTTACTTTAATTCAAAGCGTAGCGCATGATGGAGATTTCATGTTTCATCATATTTAATGATTTGTTTTATTCAATTTCATCGAACTAATCAATCTCTTTAAGATAATTCATTTAAATTTGAACAGAATCCTTCATCCAAGGTTTTAAAGATGTTATATCACAGTATCAAAGACAACAACAAACGTTCAGACAGGTTAGATTAATAGGGAAAGTCGAGTAAGAGATCAAACACATAGAGTGGTATGGAAAAATTAAGCAAATTCTTTTTGACAAACATTGAGCTATTTGGATGCAAAATGATGTATACTTTAGCAGGTACTACCTTTTCTGTAGGTGACTCATTCTCCGTGCCAACTGGAAATTTCTGTATTATCATGCCAACCAACATATTTTATGACTGAACAAATTAGTAATTTAGCAGAGACACTGGATTTAGATAGCCTGAAGGTAAGAAGCGGGGAACTTCACGACCAGTGTAAATTGCTTTGAAATGCTATATCACTTTTATCTCTACATAAAATTCCAGAAAGTCCAGCTTCTTAGTATACCAGTTGCCAATGATGAAAACGGAATAAATAACCAAAGCCCACCCTCAGGTAAGAACCGCGATGACCATTATTTGTTGAAGTTCTTTGCAAAATATCAATTCCCAGCATAACACTCGAGTAAAAGCCATGATAAGAAGGCATGACATTGAATTACTTTAATCCTTTTCGTTGACAGATTTCCAGGAGGTCTGCTTTGACGAGTGAATTCTTCTGGTGTTAGCCAAAGTAAAATGACCAAGTGTCGAAATCGTCCGAGTGCCAGTGAAGAATTTAATTCTTTTTTAATTCTTTTTTAAGTAATAGTTGAAAAACGAATATAGAAGCGTTTTATCGGATGTCAAACATGAGGCAACAGCCGAGTGTTTTAGATCCGATAAAACACGTACAAGTTTTTTTGAATGGCTTCAAAACAAACTCCTCAACAAGTTAATTCTCGGACTGAAAGTTTGAAAATAAATGATTTCTAAGCCGAGAAAATTTGACAAGAAAAACTAGCGTGTCTTTCTCACATATAAAGATACGACACGGTTACGATTTTGCTCTGTATTTTTCTCATGAATTTGATTTAAATTCATCTAAATTGAATTTGATTTAATTATTATTTCTGTTGATGTAAACAATGAAACATTAAATTGGTTCAATATTGTTTCTTCTTATTATGGCTTTTATCCGTGTGTTATCTTGGGCATTAATATTTTACTAATTAACATAGGTATATTCCTTTCCATCACCATGAGGTGGTAACTATGATCGTGTTGTTTACCACCATAAGATAACTAAGAGTTTTATCATGGCTGTAGCGATAACTAGGACAGCTGCTGTGATCATGACTATTTCTATTGACCATGTATAAGTAACATTATGACCATGTATAAGTAACATTATTTACTGTGACCAACAATAACATTATCCAAATGACCATGACTCTGACCATCATTGCTGCTCATCCATGATAACAATATGACAATGTTCTATTATAGCATTATTGAGAAGACATAGCAGTAACAAACAGTGACATTTTTCCGAGCGTACTTCACATTGTGCGTCTCTGTAATTATATTTGATTTAATTTATCCTCTTCTAGACAACGGGTCTGATCGTTCAAGCAACTCTCTAATGTCTGGTATCGTGGACATAGTTCCACTGGAAAATGGTAGATTTAATGATATGTTCTAAAACTCTGTCATATTTTCCTTGGGCACTTACTTGTGGTGCCTTCCCTCTTACCATATAGCCCCTTATTTTGGCTTGACTTTTTTAGCTTGACCTTTTTTGCTTTTCTTGTCAGTGGTCTCGTCTCCTTTCAGGTCATCTTGTTTGGCTCGTTTGTTTCTGCTCGTTTTTTTGGTTCACTTTTTCCGCTAGTTTATTTAGCTGGTCTTTTTTGGCTTTTTCCCCTGGCTACTTTTTTTTCATTTTTTCAACTGATGAGTTTCGGTTTCCCTTCTTGCATTCGTTTTTCGTTTTAGGTTCGTCTCTGTTTTGCAATTTTCAGCTGTCAGCTTGCATTTCATGACTTATTATTCCTGTTCTCTGTATTAACTTGGCAAATTATATCTAGGATGCGCGTTTGAAAAAAAATATAAAAGACGTTCATATTCTTTTTATTTTCATAGATGTTCTATGTTTTATGAACTTTTTTAAGACCTGGTTGAAAGATTGTGGAGCGGACCGAGAAAGCATCCACATAATTCTCCCATCAAAACTGAATAACTCGCCAGGTAGGCTATTAGAAATATTAATGAAGTGCCTCATAAAAGTTTACACATGTAATTCCACATCTGAGAAATTAAACATTTTTCTGACATGGAGATGAAATGATTTGACTCATGAAATACACGTGTCACGTGTGATAAATACATTAGGGATTTTTGGCGAACTAATTAGAGCTGCACAAAAACGATATATTAGTAGTAGTATAGGTAATCAAATGGTTTCGAGTTCAATTTAGAATTAATTTGCACGAGTGGATTTTCCAAACATTATGAAATTTCTACAATTCGGAAAAATTGAAAAACAGGCGACTCCAGAAATTCCAATTTGAAGAAAAAGCGTAAGATTACTAGTTTACAACACTAATGAAAAAATAAGCTGAAAATGACGAACGCTAGTATTACATAACTCACTTTCCTCGAATATTTACTTCTAAAATAGTAGTATGCCGGTTTTCACGTTGACTGGCGACGACTTTAAGAGAACTTAAGAGAGTTTGGGAATACCGACTTCTTCCGACTTATATCGTCATCACACGTAAATCTAATAGTACGCATGCCCAACTTTCATTCAAGTAACTAATGTTCATTTTGATGTAATCGAATGTAATCTGATTGTAGAGTTGATGGAAGTGGATTCTACTACAAGAACCGCTCAGATGATACTGAAATGCGACCTGCACGAGACTCTCATTGATCCTTCAAGTCTTCTGTGTTCGGAATACTTTGTGAGTGATAGAAATGTTTCTAGTAGACAAATCAAATAAATGTATAAGGCATGCTTGTAATAATTCATTTGGGTATAGTTGAGCACTGTAAATGATGAGAGGTGAATAATTGGCAAAGTGCGGATCGATACCCTTAGATATCATTATTAGCAGTTCATCTTAGTAAGGATTATCAACTTAATAAGATCCAAAGACGAAGGAAAAACGTGAAGGAAAATGCTAAAATTCAATTGTACATAATTCGAACCGAAACATCAAGAATAAGATCATTTGATCGTTTACTGCTAGCCACATCAATTTATGCTTAAACTGAATGCTAAAATTTTTCATGTCAATATTTTTTTTTTCAAAGAGCTTGAGAGGTGACTTCGCTTTTTCCAAAACTTACTCCCAGTCAAACAAGACACTTAATGTCTCTCAGTGCATCGATAAAGTTCTCAAACTCAGAGCCTTTTGCTTAGTGAAAACGCAGGGTATTTGCGAGACTGTGGTAAGCGAATTACATGTTCATAAGCATCGAATCAGATGTAGTTCCCAGCTGGGAGACAAAGGATTACTCGTAAAAAGTATTCAGATTCATTTCCCATAAATTCAAGTCTATAAATTTATTGTGCACAGTGAAAGATGTGGTTTTACCCAGCTGACTGACATTTGTTCCGACATAGTTATAGAACTCGTGACTTAATATAAGAAGCGTTATCTCATTTTTGATATTTAAATATTGCAAGAGACGTTCACTGACCTACAATCTTGGAAAATACTGCTGTGACAATGTTTTTTTCTATGAAAGGAATTTGCATGTTTTTCTTGCATTTATACATCCCTCCTCCCCCGTCCTCCTCTCCGTCGTCCTCTCCCACCCAGTCTCCCATCACTCTCGCCAACCTTCCCCTCCCTACCCCTTCCCCCTTCCTTTCAATGTTGTTATCAGTCCCACTGTGTAGTGTGAGCTCACAGATACTCAATATTGTCAGGGGGTTCGGTGAGTACTTTTTCTTAAAGAAGTTTGATGTAAGAAGAATAAAAACCGTATATCTTGGTTTGACTCAACAGGTTTTGTCCAAGATTGTACCATTGATTAAAATAATAAGATACATAAAGTTAATCCGTCCATCTTGTTTTGCATGGAAATTTCGTGATGGCAAGCAGATTGTGATATATAGTTATAACAATGTTTCCTCGATTGAAAAATAAATCCAACATGATAAATCAGGTGTTATCAGATGAGTTCACATCTGATCACTTTGGCCTGTGGATAGTCACATTTATTTCCACACAGATTCACGTATGTTTGCATGAGTTTATATGGCTTTATGCATATTTCTTTAGAATTGTACATGTTCACGTTTTTTAGTATAATTATCTTATGGGTTAACGTTCATACGTTGAATGTAATTTTTGCCAGAGTTCTGTTACATTTCCCTGATGCTAGTTATCCATCATCTGTCAATAAAATTATGAGCAGTTAACTTTGATCAAGAAATCTAAGAAAAGAAATTAACGTATTCATTTAATTTTCTTTCGTCTATGTATTGTACGACTGTTTTTCGCATATTTTTGTGAATGGAAGGTTTTTGGATTGGTGAGTACATACCTGTAAATTGGTGAACATGTCTGTAAATCATTTGCCAAAAAGATTAAGTAGGTCTCCTGAAATGTGTCTTCAAAAGATCTTAAGCTGAATGTCTTTAGACCCCTTGACGTCACTTTATGTGCTATTGACGTCTAGCGTTGACATTCTAGTCAAAAAGTTACCATTATCAACTGCATCATCCCTCGGAACTAGTCTAACTTGGGACAGCAATTGCAACAAACGAAACCTCAGATCTCAATTGGAACCTTTTAACAATATAGTGCTTATATAATATATCTGAATTTATACCCCAATCACCTATGGAGACCTGGTTTAATGTAAAGTTGAGTTTTTTCATATTGTTCAGAATTCTTGACTACCATGTTCTCGTTTCATCGTTAAGGTTTTAAACTATTCTGTAGTACATACTATTTTTTAAAAGACAGTATAGTGTTATATTGGTGGCTAAACGGTCAGATTCGTACTGAAATCTTGGATTCTATTTAAAACTTATTTGCTTTAATAGGTTTAATTCTTTCCTGTTCGGAGGTTTCTCTTTGGCAAAACAAACTAGCTCTATCAGGCAGATTACAAAAAAAAAATTCAAATCTGTTTAATCATCAATATACATTTCGTGAGCTAGTAGCCAAAGGCATCTTTAACAATAATTAAACGCAAAATGATATCTGTAAACTTCTATGGAATTTAGCCCAAATCTTACCGTTTTACCACACAAGCTTTTCTAAGTGAATGGAGTGTCGTATATTCTTCATCTTCTTTCAGCCATTGTATGTTCGTCCAACATGCTGCTGGAGGCTCGACTGGGAAGAACTGGAATCAAACCAGCAAGATTTTAATGCGCTCTGTAAAGTTTTACATGAGAAAGTAACAACTGATCAGCCCTTTTGAATACTCTCTTGTTGAAGCATGTCGTGTCGACTCATTTCATCTAATGTCATATCATCGCATTTTGTTTTGTCTCATCTCATTCCATCCCATCACATTTTTTGACCTTCCTATCTCATTCCATATTATCTAATCTCATTCCGTCCTGTCCCTTCCCTCCTCATTCTCATCTTATCCCATCCCATCCCATCCCATCCCTTCCCTTACCTTTCGATCTCAGCGCACCCGATCCGGAATCACATCCCATCTCCTATCCGATCCGACATGATCTTATCATATCCCATGTCGTCTCAGTTTAACTCGTCTTGTCTTGCCCTGGCGCTAATGGATAATCGCCGACTGAAGTGAATAAAATGTGGCTTTAACGAAGACATAGCATTACCGAAGTGCCACTTACTTCGGTCATTTGGAAACCCGGCGGAAATTGTTTGGTGATACAAGATCAATATCACATCTTAGTTAATGCCTCATCTATTTTACTTCGGTCCGAAACAATTCGTTATTGCCTGTTTTCCAAACAATATGAAACTCTATAATGTACCGAATCTTATTTTACCTTAAAGTTTCAAAACAGCGCGTGTTAATTTTATCGCAGGATTTATCACTGATAGTAAAATCTGAACCAGAAGAAACTTCCCAAACCGTTCCTCTTGCATTCTATCTCATCATGCCTTCATCCAACTCAACGTTGTTGATCAAGTCTATAGCAGTAGAAGAACTCATGCTTCCCTCAGATTTCCCTTCTCTTGCCGAGAAAACATCTCAAGAGTCGACGGAAATCATCGAAGATAGTTTAAACCTGGTACGTTTTCTAAGTGCGAGCGAAATATTATAATTGCTGTGACGGTTTCAAAGTCATCGTACATCAATTTGAAATCAACCATACGTGGAGTTTCCAACATACATTTTCCTTAGGTGGACTTCAATTTCTCTGTTAGTTTCTAAACGAATATATTGGTACGAAAAATTGACTTACAGTTTTAATGACAGTTTTACATTCGAATCCGTACTTTCTTATATCATTGCACCTGTCATGCCTAGCTCTGTTTCCCTCCTCCGCTCTGCTCTGCTCTGCCCTCTTCTCTTCATTTTCGTTCCAGTCTGTTCTATGCTGTTCTTGTTTGTTGGTTTTGTTCTTGTCTGTTCTGTTCCATTCTGTTTCGTTCGGTTCTTATTTGGTCTGTTCTATCCTATTTTGGTCATTTTATTCAAGATCGTTTTTCTTACATTATTAGTTACCCACGCAGGACGTTTACAATCCATTTTTCGTTAAGTCAAACCTTTTCAAGTTCTTCCTGTCAAAAACTCTCAGAAACAACCCAATGTCAAAAGGAAACAAGAGGAGATTCCAGGCGCCCCAGGTACAATGGAAAGTTGTTGATATCATTTTAAGAAATACAATGAAATGTAACGAAAGAACAAGAGGTCTGATTAATTCACACAAGATCGAGGGGTTCGAGAATAAGTGTGGACAGGTTTGGTGAGGAGAGGAAAGGTTAACTGAGGTGAGGCGTAATGGGGTGACATGTTGTGACATGACATGAGGTGAATGAGGTGAGGAAAGATAAAGTGTGGTCAGGTGAGGTGAGATAAGAACAGGTTGGTAGGTGAGATGAGGTTATTTATACCAGGTGACGTGAGCTGAAGTATGAGGAGGTTAGATGAGGTATGAGGGCGAGGGGAATTCAGGCGAAAGAAAAGGAAAGTTGAGAGGAGAGGAGGTAAGGGGTTAAGGTTAGATACGGTAAGGTGGCGTGAGGTAAGGTGATATGAGGTGGCCGTGTTAGGTGAAGTCGGACTAATCTCATCTCTAAGACCAAAGTGGAAAACACCTCACAGATTTAGTTTAACTTAAAGTTGAAGATATTTCATTTCCCGCTTGTCATTCAGCATAACAATGGCTAGCACAGACTAGTTAGATATAAAACTGGACCATTTTATTCTTATAATTTTTAGAAGACTCAAGAACCCTCAGAAACCTCAGCGAGAGCTTCTGCAGGTCGAGGTCGCGGGCAAGGGGCCGGTCGACCGCCTGTAAAAAAGATGGCATTTCACTCACCTCGTGCTGGGGCCAGGTCATTGAGTGGAGTTACAAGCGGGCGAACTGGGTCGAATCCAAGACGAGCTAAAACGTTACCAGCGGTAGCGGTGTTAGAACCAAATCCAAAGTTTTATGAATAGCACTTCCCGTTAAGCTACGTTTACTCGCTACGAATAATCGGCTCGATTATTCGTAGCGAGTAATTCATAAAAAGCTGGTAATTAACAAAAGCGAGTAATTAACAAAAAGCTGGTTAATTTGAGCCAAAACAGAGTTCTGTTGACTGTTTCTCAACTTAACATGCACCGAAGCCAGAAATCGGCCCGAGTAATCGCAGTGTGTAAACCCAGCCAGAGGGCTTTTCAACTCTATTATCATCCCCCACATCCAAAGTACGTGGAAAGCGATCTCAGAAAGTGACAAGAAGTGTTTTACTGCGTACCAATTTCTCAGTGTATCAATGTAAAGTTAGAGTGTAGATTGTCGAGTGTACAGAACTGTTACCGCACTCATCTCCGGCAAACTGTTCTGCTGGAGAAAAACCGCTGACCGAGTGCCCGCCCGTGATGGAGATCGAGGAGTGGAAAAATCAACTAAACGTTGGAAACTCCTGATTTACTACAGCGTTTGAAATTAATTCAGTCATCTTGTTGTTGTCCTGTCTTTTCAAAGTTTTATGGTTGATGGAACTGTGCCACAGCTCCACAAACGCAGGCTTACCCAGTCCCCAATCTGACATGTTGGTATAATTTTACGTAAAAGGAATTCATGTTGTTCTCTTTATTAGTGCCGGAAATCATACGATTTCGCGTTCCGAGAACGAGAAACAAGAAACCGTATGATTCACAATGATACACCTGGAAAAAGGTGATACAGTGCCAAAAAGATAATTCACTTGATTACTGTCACCTTTCTTCTGCACAATGTTACCTGTAAAAATTGCACTGCTCTCAGCCAATTAGAATTGAGAATTTTGTCATTGTTACAGTATTATTATTATTATAGTATTGTTATAAATAAGTGAGATGGGTGCTCGTACAATTATTGTTTAATTTGATTTGTCTTTTCAAAGTTTACACATTTCCATCGTTGCTTAGAGACGTGGATAATTTTGTCAAACTTCCAGTGAAATTAAATTTAAACTTAATTTTACTTGGTCCCAAACAATTCCTTTACTTATAAATTGCCAC
>JBAHVQ010226896.1:0-10598 GCA_036872915.1 Nanipora kamurai
TATCTATCTATCTATTTACCTATCTATCTATCTATCTATCTATCTATCTATCTATCTATCTATCTATCTATCTATCTATCTATCTATCTGCTTGTCTGTCTGTCTATCTATCGATCGATCGATCTATCTATCGATATATATATATAGTGTCTGATCTAGCGTTTCCATCCAGGGGGACAAAATATCCTAGTCTGCAATTTTTGGGGGGATATTTCAGAAGAAATATGGAGAAATTTAAGGAGAAATCACAAAGTCTGCGTTGTCTTCAAAATTCAAAGTGTGCCAAAATGACCCAGGAGATGAAGTTGAAGGGGACATTTTTTGCAAAAACTGCGCTTATCCCGTAATAGCGCGCTCTAGATCAGACACTGTATGTATATATATATATATATATATATATATAAATGTTTGTTTGCTTATATCTAACATCTTACACCTTCATATAGGGAGCACATTGACATGCATTGATGGCCCCCTAGTATTAATCCGGAGCCTAATTAACCATTTACAGGTAATCAATAGCCTAATTAACCATTTACACTGACATTCCCTACAAACAAAACCTATAGGATTTTGCATTCCCATAGGAATTTAGGCCAATTTCTAATTGGAATAAATTTCATATAAGAAGTGGGATAGGAATTCTAATCAGAAATATCCTATCCTATAGGAATTCTCGTAGGATCCTGTAGGAATTTGGGCTGATTTCTAAAAGGCATTCCTATAGGAATTTCTATATTGGAATCTTTGTTTAAAAATAATTATTCTACCAAGTATTTAAAAAGTAACATGTTTTGTCTTCGTTGAAAACTTACTGTGATAATTACAAAACAATGTTTGCAAAATTACATGTATGTACCTTAATGATATAAATATTTCAGTTTCACAATATCAGTTTCACATGTAATATGCCAAATACACATGTGAATCAGGTACAGTATCTCAAATGTGAAAATGAAGACTCTAAAGGCCTGTTCACATAGGTGATTTCTCTTTCTATTTTTATTCTCCAAACAGATGTCATTGAATTGATTTACTTATGAATTGTACTAAATCATTTGTGCAAAGCTAAATAATATGGTCCAGCAATTTCATGAGTCATTCACTATATCAAATGCTTCAGGATGAAAAAAATTTAATCTTAAGAATAGTTGTAACACAGAAGTCCCCTAAAACATATTTGATGTTGGCCATATTTTTTGTTAAATTTGAGGATCATATTAGAAAAATAGAGGGGATATTTTAAAGTCAATCCCATGTAATGACTTTGTTCAGGAATACAGTCAGAGAAAATGCCTATTTGGCACAAGTTTCAAAGTATGTGTAAATCCATCATTGCTACCACACACAGTTTTAAAACTACCAACAAATTTGCATTGGAAAATTTTTGCACAACATTAGAGCCCCATTTACATCTTACAAGTGTATTGGCAGATAAGGACATTGAAGATGTCAGTAGCCTTTTAGGTATCATATCACCTGCAATGGTGGCTCTGAATTGAGTTTCAAAATGTTTGGTCTGTAGCAATAACTTTTTAGGTTTGGTACAAAATATTCTAAATCAGACTAGTGTTAAAAGAGTTGGATGCTGTATTAAAAAATAACATATGTTGTACAAGAGCTCTGATTGGTTAAAACCTGTGCTTGGATCAAAGTATCCAAACACAGAAAAGTTTACTGAAGTTTGTGTTGTACATTCAGTCTTTTCATTTCATGAAAGAAATACCTGATGGTTTTTGTGTATTTGAATATGGGGATTAACTTTATATGTTGTCTGGGATTTGAAAAGCTACAAAATGCTTGCTTGTTTTTATTTTACCATCTTGAAGTGGCTTGACTTTAGTTGTGTAGCTCGTCTCTGATTGGTAGTTAATGACTTTTGGGAGGGTTGCCCACTTTATCAATATGCTAAAGTTAACAGGGTTTTGTTGTTTGGTATTTAATAAAAGAAATACCACAATGAATTTCTATGTTTGAATACAGTGATCCCAACACTTCATGGGATGTTGCTTGATTTTCAAAAACTTAAAAACACTAGCCTAGGGGCTTGTGTTTATCTACACCATTTTCAAGTCTCGCAGCATCCTGCATAATTGGATCACAGTATCCAAACACAGAAATCTGTTTCATATTTCTTAAATTCCTTAAATTTTTCACATGTGAAATGTTATACAGAATTTTTCAGGGAGTAGTCCTGCCTTGGGGATTGTCTGATGCTAGGTTTCTTGCATTTGAAAACCAAAAGGTTAGAATTAACACAAGCACAGATAGTACTCAAAGTTTTTGCCTTTGGGTCCTGGGACCCTTAAGTCTTGGTTGTTTGGGATCCCACAAGTTTTGTAGGGGGCCCACAGAAGATCCCCAAAAAATAATAAAAATTAATAATAATACAAATAAATCAAGAAATAAAGGTTAGCTCATTGGATATTGATTCCACAGAAGTCTAAACCTGCTTATAAAGATAAAAAGCCATGGTACTACCCACTCTTTTAATGTTTTGTGCTTTTAGTTCAGACAAGTTAATGGCTCTGTTGGGAATAAATTCTGCATTGCAATGATCTTAGATTTCGTGGCATGTTCTTGTACGCACACAAGAGAGAAACGATCCCTTGTTAGTATGCGTCCCTGGGATGCACTGAAATGTTTATGATGAATTTTTTATAATATTTATGCGTAAAAATGCGTGATTTCTGAATTAATGCTATCCCTGGCTCAAGGATTCCAGGTTGTTAAAAATTACCATTGACGAGGGGAAAGCTTGAGACTTGTTGTAGACCATTCTCTCCCTCGGGCTCTAGTGCTGTCGAAAAGTACTAATGGTGCTTTTCAGACGAAACCTGTCTAAAAAGTTCCCGCGAGCCTCTCGTTCGCGCCACTACAAAGCCTAAGCTTGTTTTTTGACTCTCCGGGTCAGTTTCTAAGGTAATGTACTGTGAACTATCGGAGCCAAAAGCTTTATGAATTATGATTATAATCTTTAGTCTCTGCCCTCTAAATACAATACCATGGTGAAAAACAAACCACCTAGACCAATTACCAATAACCAATAAAAACTAATTCTAATATATCCTTTCCTCAGGAACTAACCATTGAATTAAGTAATTTATCCTGCCTGTACATGATAAACATTGGCCTCACACCAGGTCTTCGAGTCACATAACTATTCAAATTTCTCGATTGTCCCCACATTCTCGGTCGCCAAATTTTCCGCACGCGAACTTATTACCTCACGCTGGAGGGGGATTGTAATAGCGAATGATAATATCACGGGGGGAACAGACCTGAATACCTTGCACCAAAAAGGGTTCAAAGAACGGCTGGATGGCAACGTTTTTCGTGTGCCAAACATAATAAAAACATGGGTAAAATAACGTCGTCAGTAATTTTGTGATCCATATTGGAGCGGCCACGTGGGCTAAGTACAGGCTCGAAAGCGAAACTGTTCACTAATAAATGGTTGTCTAGTCTGAAAATTATAAACCAATTCACTTTAAATGAGTTGTGAAGTCTCAAGCATTTGATACAGTTGTAGGTAGATAGAACCTAGTTTCCAAGCATCTTCAGTTACATAAACTTTGATATTTAGGAAATAATTTCATCAGACGGACGGACGTGACGAACAATGAACTGATTGTATTCAGAAACGATTTTTATGCAATATATCGGGTTTGGAACAGAAATGGTTTTCATTTAAGTAAGTTGCATAACCTCAACAATAACCTACCAGCTATGCCAGTGTGTAAGACTGGAATAAAAATTTCTAGCAAACAGGTTTCGTGTCCTGATTAATTGAAGTTGAATGACGAACAGTGACTTTCAAGCTTCACACTTTCGCAGTAGTTCAGTTTATCATTACCGAAGCTAAATCACTGTATGTGTATAATCTTTGTCTTCACAATCCCTTACCTTGTGCCACTATTCCATGAATGACAACACAGACGACAACAAGGAAAAAGTCGGGACGCTCCGCGACCATTTTTCCACCCAGGCGTCAAGTTTTATCCAACCGTAATAAACACGAATGAGAGTCTAGAGCTTCTATTTTAACAAACAGACCAGAAGACTCTCCATACAGTCCAAGCGCAAATTTGGTTGTGAAGGGAATGCAGGCGAGGAATGTTGTAAATTGGCACCTTGACATCTGTCACTGGATCTGGCGAAATTAATCAACGATTCTTTCATGAAAATACATTTTAACGAGTAGATACTTAAAAACAACAAGCGTCAGTTTACAATTTAAAAATTTATAGGATTAAAAAACTTTTTCCGTTTCCCTTAGCCGATATGTGGCAGGTGTGAGTTGTCTTTGTAGGTAACAGGAAATCTTTTGATACTGCAAATCATGAGTTATTACAAAGGAGACTTAGGTTAAACCCAATGATTTTAGTGCAGATACGATGGAGTGGCTTGCGTCCAGAAGAGTTCTTGCGATCAGTGCATTTCTTTGGATAATTTCTTTTCAAGGTTCAGTGCTCGGTCCACTACTCCTTTTGATCTTTATTAACGACCTTCCACGCGATGTCAAACCTTCATCGCTCGATGATTATACAGCATTGTCATTGATTGGGTGAAGTTTTCTGCACTTGAAAGTACAACCATTACTAGCTAGTCAGTCGCAAGTAAATTGGTTAACTTATTAATTACTCAAAAAAAACACTAGTGGTATGATCCTGGATCACGACTTTACCCTCGATGAACACCTGGAATACTATTCTAAGAAAGTGTCTACATGATTATAACTGCCAAAAAGAATTGTATCCTTTTTTCCTCATAAGGCAAGAGGAAACTTTTACAAACCAACAGTTAAAAACATCTAATTATTTATGGGAGCTCTGTGTGTGGAGTTTTTTTGTGAAGTCAAATCTCAAGTCAATTCTAAACCTGCTAAAACGTGAAGCTCGAATTGTTCAGACGACAACTCCAGAGGGTAATTTGTTCTCAATTTACTCAGCTTTAATGTTATCCCTGTTATGTGAAGGCAGAGATAACTAGATTAGAGAAATGCGATCGACGAACCCTTCATGAATTACCATATTATCTTAATAACCTACTTGTTAAATGCAGTAACGTTCATTATGGCGGTACTCGTCACACTAATACTAAAAGGGATTTTATTGGTCCTCAAATAAATCCTGAATGAAATATAATGAAATACCATGTAAATTGCTTAAAGATTCCACATCGGTAATTGCTGAGCTATTGACTATTATAAAATAACTCAATAATGACTGTATTTTCCCTGATGACTGGAAAGTGGCATCAGTAAAACCAGTTCGTAAAGGTAAAGCCAAAGATGACGTGAACATATATAGGTCGATGACACAGATAAGTGCTATTTTTAAAACATTTGAACGTATCATTTATGAGCAATTGTTAGCAGAAAATTAATCCGGCTTTAGACCATATTCCACTACTGGCACTACTGCACTTCTTGATGCAATAATAAATTGGTTAAATAATATGGATTAAGGAAAGCCAAATCTGGTAGTATTTTTGATCTTGCTAAGGCTTTTGACACAGTAAACCATGATATACTAATTAACAAATCAAACATCTACGGAGTAAAATCAAGGCCATTATTAACATGGTTTTGGTCTTATCTAAGACCATGTAATCGTAGGCAAAAATGCTGTGTTAATGGCGCTTTATCAAGTGAAAGCACGCTCAATTGTGGTGCAATTGAAGGACTTAATGCACAGACAGAAACTACACGTGTTCAGCACCTGCCGCCATCTTTGTATTCTATCCCCTAATAGTCCAATACCCCTGCCAGTACATTAGCAACATCCCCTTGTTCACCGAAACTTTTTCAAGAAAAACGAAACAGAGAAAAAAAACACAAACAAACTATAACAATCCAATCCGATTGTCTTCAAATTAAATTTAACCAGTCAACAAATGTTCAACCACTGATCACGGGCTCCGAAGGATCAAAACGTTTGAGTGGTTTAACCACTCTTCCAGATCTTGTTTTATATGGAATGTAAGAAGATTCAGGACTGGGAACAACAAGCTGAGTACTCGGAGAAGGAATCACCAAGTCTTCACTGATTTCTGGTGCTTGTCTAGGTGCCTCAGATGTTGTACCATCCTCATGCTTGCTAACAAGCTGTGGACTTGATATTACAATCTCTGTGTTTTGCTGCTTGGGCATGAGATAACTTTGAGGACTTGGATGTTCACTAACCTTTCTCGGGGGTGGGGGTGGAGCGGCAATGCGAACCTGTGCTCGGTTTCTTCTCACATTACCTCTTGAAGTACTGATCACATAAGATCTTGGGATGGGCTTGCTTGAAACTTAGCCATATTGCCATGGACTAAATTTATTCTGAAGAGGCTTGCCGTAGACCACTGACCTCTATATAACTGGATTGCTCGTGGCAAAAATGTGTGGCCACTTGAACGTGGGGTCAGCTGACGAATTTGAGCACTTGAGCTCATGAGAGCGACCAATGAACGGTATTTCAGTCCAGTCTGTCGGCGTTTTATGTTTTTGAAGCGTAAAAATATTTTCAAAAACAAAGCATAGATATGAACAGTTTTAGTGTTTCCTCACCTGTCTTATATCTTACATTCTTTATAATTTTAGATTGATGAGTAGGTAAGCATTCAATTTAATTACTCGAGATATGAATGCGAACTAAATGTACTTGCAGTTTGTTTAACATTGTTTAGCGTGTTCGTGTTTAATAAATTACTACGGAAACTGTCCTATTATCCTATATAAAACAAATATCTCAATGCTTTTTTTTGAGTAAACAAATGAAAACGTTTACGAAACTATTAAAGCATGCTATATTCTATCAAAATCGTGACTTGTAATGAATTAGGGGATACCATTTTCCCCAACAATATTACCGTAAATTGTATCCGTCATCGCACATTTTTTCCTGAGTTTTGACAAGCATTACAGACTCAAAGGCTTAAGGGACTAATTATTAACTATAAAGAAGATATAATAATATTTATTTGTTGTCAAAATGCCGTTTTGCATTGTTGCCCGTTGTACGAGCAGGCAATCCCGCCAATTAAAACAAAAAAGGAATCTCCTTTCATTCGTGGTTTTTTTATTTCCTGTCTTTGTGTAGTCATGTATTTTTTTACCAGCATTCATGTAAACTACATGCATATAATTGAATAATTTTGCCAACAGTATGGAACACAAGCCAGAGTAGTTATTTTTATAAACAGTTTCATGAAAGCCGCTGCGAGGTTTAAGCTTTTTGATAATCGGAAAAAATATGAATTGCACTGTGTTTATTAAATATGTTTTGAAAGAAGTATTACAGTAAATATATTTGGCATAGAAACAATAAAATATTAAATTACCTTTTGTTGTCATTTCTTGGGAATGGAGCCATACCAATTTTCCAAACAAGCGTTTGATTTAAAGTCAACGACCCATAAACAGTTAGTATTGACGACATAAATCTCAATGCGGGACGAAAACAGCAAACCAAAACCCTAACTAACAGACGACGGTTATAATTTTGTACTCTTATCTAACCATCTAAAAACCATACTGTTTACACGAAATTGGACGTGGGTGACAACAGTGTGGTCTTTGATATCGATCAGTGTTGTCTACCATGAGCACAAGTGCTCAAATTCGTCATATTACACCACATTCAAATGGCCACACTTTTCGCGACTCAAAGATAATAGGAGCAAGCAGTCCAGTTATATAGAGGTCAGTGGTGTGGACATACTGTACTCCCCAAGGGAAATGTTCGGATGTTCATCTCCAGCCCTTCGGTCATAAAACTTCTTCGCCTTCTCTCTCTCTTGATTAGTAACAGTGTCCCTCAAGGCCCTATACTTGGCCCTTTATTATTTCTTATTTTTATCAATGATCTTCCCCAATGTCTCCAGCATTCTAAATCTGGAATGTATGCTGATGATGCTAACTTAACAATTACGGAATTATCATTAAAAGAAATTATAAATTCTACCAACAAAGACCTTGAAAGTGTTCTCCGAAAGGTTAAAGGCTGAGAAATTAAGCCTTAATGTTACTAAAACAGAGTAAATGTTCATTGGATCTGATAGTAACCTTGCAAAAATAAGAGATGCATCGTTAATTTGTCTGAATGTATTTCCACGGGAAGTATTACCTGTCATGTTTCAGCATATGGGAGGAAGGCTTTAAGTACATCTATTGCCAGAATGCCGAAAATGGCAAAGTAATCAATTTCAAAATTTCAAAATTATCTGGATATTTTCCGTCAGGATTCTAATTTAGCTTTTATATATTAGGAACTAAAGGATGGGGTTTACCAAAACTAAGGCTAGCTCTATCCTACCTTTTTTGCAAGACTATATCGTTTGTCAATTATTTTAAAACTATGGTAAACTATACATCAACAAATATATATTTTTTATTTATTTATTAGCTTCGCCATAAAATAAAATAACAACATATAAATAATATTAATGATAACAAACAATTAACTAACAAAAAGAAAATGGCATAGTGGTCGTAACAGCATAGCCAATTACTGCGGTCCCAAGATAGCTTGTGAATAACGGACTTCTTGCAAACAGTATTTTACGTCATCACGACGCGTTGCTTTAACCAAGCAGTCAAAGTGGCCAATTGCTATGCATGACCAACACATATTTCAGAAAATAATTAATTTTTTGCAGCGAAAAGCTAATTATTTTTTAAATTAATACTAGTATATAGAACATTCGTCTGGTTAAACAGAGGAATTTTCAATTTTAAAAAGCGGCGATGAAATTTTAATATTGTCAATAGTTTTTTCCCCAAACTATTGCTGTTTGGAAAACATTAACAGTCAAATTGTCTAATCATCCCCCATAACCCATTGCTTTCTAAACCAAATGGAAAGTGCATGTCAATTGGATGAATAATTTTTTAGATATGTTTTTCGTCAAAGACAGAATTTTGATCTGTTTCTAAAAAGGTTTTAAAAGTACAGAAAAAATCTGTGTGCTTTAGTTCTTCTCACAAGTATAACAGCAGTGGGTAAAAGTTATTGAAATACCATTTTGAACACTCAAGATCACGAAGTGAATTGTACTCCGGCACAAGTGATGATTCCCCCTGGCTCAAAGCGCCTTATTGGCAGACGTTATAATAGCAGAAAGACTTATTTTTATGGCAAGATGTCACCCCATCTAAATGAGGTTCCATTTTAATGTTGCTGCTTACTTAAGGGACATCATGTAAAGTCATAGTAAAAGTCGGTATGACCATGACCTTTCAAAGACAACGAGTCAACGAATGAGCGTGTCAACAAATATACTCAAAAAATTTCCCAAGTGTTGAAAATTATACGGTTGTCTAGTTTTATCATGTCACTGAACAATTTGCTTCTAATTTACCACGGTTTGGTTGAGCAACGACTGAACTATTAAAGTCTAGTTTAGGACACAATGTCTGATGTTCTTTCCCAAAAATTCCAAAAATTCTAAAATAGACCAGCCAGAATTATTACGAAGAACACATATGACATTTCTTCAAGTGAATTATTCCTACAACTTGGGCGGCGTAAATTAGAGCATCAAAGAAACTTTAACAAAGCAATGATGATGTTCAAGGTAATCAACAACTTAGCTCCTGAGTAATTAAAAGGCTTATTTTGTGGAAGTAATCAAGTACATCACTATAATTTACGTACTTCTGATTTAAACCTCGTACCAACAAAACGAATGACTAATTTTCTCAAGAAGAGCTTTTCTTACAAACGGGGCAGTTCTTTGGAATTCTCTGCCAAGAAATGTTCGTTTGACTCATTCATTCTTTGAATTTACAGTAAAAGATTGTTAAGGCTAATTGATGTAACCGACGAACAGATAATACTACAATTCGTCTGGTACCCGGACATTTGGCCCACAGACATTTGGCCGACAGGATATTTCACCGACAGACATTTGGCCGACAGGACATTTCACCGACAGGACATTTTACCGATAGGACATTTCACCGAAAGGCGATTTGGCCGACAGACCATTTGGCCGAGAGGACATTTCAACGGTAGAAGACTTGGCTGGCACAAACATTTCTCAGGTGGGATACCATGTTTGACCGACAAAACAACTTGCAAAAATTACCTGCTAAAAATATTAATGGATAATAACCTATATGACTCACACAAGATCATCCGTCATCAATTTGTCAGATCCGTCATCGGCTCGTCACAATTAAACAAAAAGAAAACAAAAAGATCGCTCATTAAGTGATCATAAAGTATAAAATAAAACATATTCCGAAGAATGATGTCATCTATAAAACTCAAGATATGAGTCAATACAAGATAAAACTATTTTTAAACCCGCTAATCGCAAATGAGTTTACACTTTTAGACTATTTCGACGCTGTTACACACATCCAAAACATTCCCAAACAACTATTACTAGAAGGATACCTGTTTGTTTCTTTTGATGTTGAATCACTATTTAGTAATGTTGCAGTATCTCGCACAGCTAATATTATCCTAGACCGAATTTATAATGAAAACTTATTAAGTACCACTTTAACGAAACGCACTTTGAAAAAAAAAGCTGATTTTGGATTGCTGCAGTAAAACTACCTTTTCTTTTAATAACCAGTTATATGAACAAATTGACGGTGT
>JBAHVQ010226917.1:0-10597 GCA_036872915.1 Nanipora kamurai
TTTGACTGCCTAACTGTGCAAATGAATGTTTATCAATATGCAAAATCCCCTAAAGAATGTGTGTTGTGTTCGAATGAACGTATTTTCGCACTAATAATTGACTACAGATACAAATGAGTGATTATTTTCTCGTAATGAGCAGCAAAAGGTGCATTCAGCTGAAATTGCAGCTGCAACCGTGAATTGGGCACATTTTGTGATTTGGACATTAAAAGAACTGAAAATAATACACATTGAAAAAACTCGGCTTGGGCTGAAACCAACCTACCTAAATTAGGGGCATTTTATTTGGAAGAACTTTTACACCAATGTTATTTTGTTTAAGACTTATTGTTGGTAATATGTTTTCTTGATGATTTTACTTGTCAAGGGGAATACTGGCATTAAATATTTACATTGAATTACATTAAATGCTTGCTTACTGCATGAAATACTTGATGAAATATGTTTCACAAACAACTGAGTTAAATGAGGTGGAATAAGGAGGGACGCATAACTGAGGGAAAGCTACCCATGAAAACTGATTGTGCTATGTAATTTTTAGTCAATGAAGTAAGCCAAATTTTTAAATATATATTTTGTTCTTGATATGTGTGCACAAAAATTAGCATGACTGACACGTTGTCGAGGCTAGTCTACTGTAATGGCTTTATAGCTTATTAAAAAATCTTGTAAAAATAGGATACTGCTGTACAAAGATCATTTATGATACAGGAATTGATGAAGTGTCCCCTATAAAAATTGTGGTTTCCATTTAGAGGAGTTTTTAAATATCAACAAATCATTTATATCAAACAACATTAATTTTTAATTCCAAGATTTTCCCTTTCTCCTGAAAATTATGGTAAATAAGAAATAATTCAACAAAAAGCAACTTTTTTGACCATCTCCTGTATTTATAGAATGGTAATGTTTAAGATATAATTTATATTTACTTGTCACACATTAGTTTAGAATATTGTCCAAACACACCACCAATTACTGGAGACTGCAAGTTAATTAAAGCAGCACAAACCTGCACTAATTTGTCACTGAATGATCTTAAATCTGCAATGATAATTTAGAATTTTATAGTTTCTTAGTCTTTCAATGGCTTGTTCAACATGGCTGCAGCAACTAGCAATTTTTCTACAATATATTGCTTCCTCTTTTTTGTAAATTGTGCTTTTCCAACAAGAAAGGGAGGCAAATTTAAAAAAACGTCCTTTGGTATCAGGTCATGAATCATGAAGCCTTTATCAACAAGAATGAGATCACCAGCCTATACAAATATTTAAAAATTATATTTTAATTAAAGCTTCACATTTTGCATATTAAGTCAAGGGTTTCAAGCATTTAGTAAAGATGAAATTCAAGTGCTTCCATTTTCAATCATTCCAGCAGCCCAAACTGGAAATGCATGTTTCTTGCAATGGGCAAAAATTTCTCCCTGTCCTGTCAATATATACATTAAGAATTTAAAACACTGTGTTGGTCACCTTCATATGTGTTATAACCCCTAACGGGTCAGCGACAAAACTTTATCACTAGTACTCCCTGGATACCCACTGCTGTCAAATGTAATGGCACCATTTGGAGCAACATGAAGTCAATATTTTGTGGTGAGTCTTTGTTTATAATTGCTGAAGCTTGCATACTTGCAGACTGCAAATCTCTCTGGGGTGTTTCTATGACAAATTCAGTGCAGTCAATTATCGTGCAGTTTGAAATGTCTCCAAAAGATCCTGCCTCCCTACATTTATTCTTCTCTAATGATAGTACCTGGTCCATATTTCCAACAAAAAAATACCTCATGTAGGACATTAAGATATGTCATGAAAATATTTTGTATTGTTGTTTGGCTCACAGAATACCTTCTTGCTAAATCAAAATATGGAAGATCAAGCTTTGCCTATATTAAAAATGTAAGTAGCTAAGTATTTAGGGTATTGCTAACTTTAGTTGAAGAAATAAACTAAAAGTTTTGGAGATATTGAAATTTCTATAAATTACATGGATCAATAGTTAGGTATTGTCAAAGTTCTATTATATCTAGATCCAAGAGAGAATAATCCTATAATTCCTGAGTTAAAAGAGCAAATTGAACATTTAAAGAAAGATCTTGCTCTTGCTCAATCTCAATTAAGAATGATAAAAAATGATAATTTGAGCAGAACTTGACAAATATACAGTCTTCATCGAAAGAATTCCTTGCTACAACAACAATGCAAATTTCGACATCAACATGTTAAGAAGAATAAGCATATGCATGCCCCACTACACTGGGATCAATCCTGAAGTATTTTCCTGGCTTATAGTTTGGATCAAACTAAGAACTCAAGCAGCTAGTTTGCCGCCAAAGTTGACCATGGACGACCATCTCTTTATTGTGTTGATCAAGCTGAGATTAGCCCTCACAAATAAAGATATAGCATACAGATTTGATGCTGCATGCTCATTGGTGTCAAAGATCTATCGCCAGTGGCGTCATATTTTAGCCTTGTACTTAAAACAATACATCATTTGGCCTGAAAAACCTGCCCAAAGGAAAAGCTTACCGTCTTGCTTCAAGCCAAAATACACTAAATGCATTTGCATCATCGATTGCACTGAGATCTTTATTGAAAGACCATTTGGTCTTAACACAAGAGCCCAAACATGGTCCAATTATAAGAACCACAACACAATCAAATACCTTATTGCATGTGCACCTGGCGGTAATGTAAGCTTTATTTCTAATGGTTGGGGAGGTCGTGTTTCAGACAAAGAAATAACCATTAAGAGTGGATTCCTCAAACATATTGAAAGAGGTGACGTTATCCTTGCCGATAGAGGCTTTACTGTTGAAGAACAAATTGCAACTCAAGGTGGTATTTTGGCAACTCCATCTTTCACCAAGGGAAAGAAGCAATTATCAGCAAAAGATGTTGACAAATCAAGGGAAATTGCAAATGTGCATATACACATTGAACGTATGATCGGTCGTCTTAGGAAATTCAATATCCTAAATACTGTCATGCCTACAACGCAAGTTGATCTCCTGGACAGTGTAATGGTAGCTGTTTGTGGCTTGGTTAACCTAAACAAAAGTGTAATTCCATTGTAAACGTATCACCAATTAATAAAGATTGATTTGTCATAGTTTACAGAAGGAATGGTAATTGTACCTTGGCAATGTTTTACTGGCCATTCTTGCTTTTCTTCTTACGGTCAGGACAAAACCACATGACTTTTTCTGATGGTTTTCGACTCAAACCAACACATGACAAGTGGAACCACTCAATTTTACATTGATGCCCACCACACCCAACCATTGGTGGAAATGAGGGATGCTTACAATAACAATATAGTTGTTGCTCTTTCTCATTTTTCTCATCAAGCTTTCTGCACACAAGCTTAGGCAGTATTACAGCAAGAAATACAGATTCAAGTTTATCTTTCACTTTGGAACAGAACTCTTCATTGATGCTGACTCTAACTTGAAAGGTATCATCTGGAAACTTTCTACTACTCCAAACAAAAAAATCACGGTATGGTGTTTCAGTTACAACCATCTGCAATTGAACTTGTCAGTAATAGGGATGAGTTGATTTCATTTTCTTTTCTGCAGTTAGAGGACAATTTTTATCACTTATCCAATTTTGTAAGCCATCATTATACTTAAAAGGGCATTTTATTTCAAGTACTCCTTTGCCATGACATAAACAATTCAAGAGATACCGTCTGGACTGGCACCCAAGAAAGGGTATTTTTTATTTATATGCAGTCCAGTATTTGTAATAACAAGATTTTCATGCTGACCTTTGTTTTTAATGAAGTAGCTGTCTCTTGCTCTTGTCTCCATATCTTTTCTATATTTTGTTGCAGGTGTGTTTATATAATCTCCATACTGCATAATTTGTTTAATAGTGGACAGTGCAGGATTTTGAATATCCATGGTAAATGCATGTTTGCAATTTGATGCAGTAATTCGGCCTGCACGGTGCAACATCCACTTGTGATCAAGACTTTGTTGTGTGCAACTGTTTAGGTATTCACTGTAAAGTTTTTCTCCAATCTCTATAACCTCTGCATGTGTAATATTGATCACACTTGGATCAAAGAATGATGTCAACAACTCAGGCAATGTGTTGTTTTCTGTTTCATCAGAGGAATCCCCCCCATAAGCTAATGCTGTTAAACACTGCAGCATCAGGAGCAATATTTCTTAATGCTTCAAGATCTTCTTTGAATTCTTGGGTTAAAGAATTGACTGGATCACGGGTAGAATAGCCTTTTAAGGTTCCTGTAAAAGGTTTATCCATTCTTGGTACAGTTTCGCCTTTTTTTGGTCTTTTGAAATCCAAGTTCTTTAAAGGAGCAGGGTATGCTTTTTTTCTTGCAGCATTCCATTCACAAACCTTACTTGTGCAGGCAACTTTATTCAATTCCATGTGTGCACATGCTTGAAGTTTGAATAACAATGCAGCCAAGTGACTACAAGCTGAACCAAGGCTTAAAAGTAAAAAGCAATTGAAATTTTTATTTACTTTTTGCTGTAATCTACCGGGCATTCGTAAATAGTCTACCGACAAATGTAATGTTCAGATATGTTTTTTAAATAGTGTTCAGTGAAAAGAATTGACAATCGACGAATATCTACCATTGAAATTCTCTTACCCAGCCATGCATGTGCAATTTCCACTCAGTATCCAGCCTTTTGAATGCAAGATGACCCATACGTCATACAATTTTGTGTTTTGTCCCTGGCGTTGACTAGGTAAAACAAAACTCTTGATAACACACATTCCATTCTTTTTGGTATCATAATAGTAAACGTTTTGAACATGCCCAGAAATAAAAAAGTTATAAGCCTCCAACGATTTGTATGCTTTCAATTTGTCTTTTGTGAATTCACTTCGTGTTTCGATCAGATATTCACGAACGTCAATCCAAGTTATGTCTGGCAAACATTGAACATTGCTCTTCCAGCCACTTTCGACTTTATACGGATCAGTGAGTAATGTTCCATCGGATAAAGTTAATTTCTTCTGATATTGTACTTGATCAGCTCGATCTAAACTTTTGTAGTAATCACTCCACAAATCAAATTACAATAAAATGCGATTTACTATGGAGTTCACACCTTTTGCCTCCAAAACCGCGCAGAGGCCTGGTGATAACAATATAATACGTCACGCAAAATCCATCTATGTGCTTCAACTGTTCAAATATTCCCGCCCGCGGCCCACCGTCAGAATAAGCACGGAAGATATTCCCAACGAATTTAAGATAATGTAGGTATTTTTTGAAAGAGATAAGAATTCTAACTTTTAGTTACCAAGGTATGTGGATTGTGCGTGCATTTTCCAAAATATTTGGTGGCAAGCGTTTAACTGCGTTCAATGTACTACGAGACGTTATTTAATAATTAATACAAAAGCCATTTTGTTCCGTGTAAAAGGCCATAAATAGTGTTGTTTTATAATGATGGATAGTATTCGTACTGTCGTTTAAAGTAGCCTTTTTCCTTGGTGTTGAACTTTTTTATACATTCTAATGTTAGTGTTTGAGCCATATACACTTCGCAATTCACAAATAAGCTTGAGGAAAGCCAAAAATAAAATAAATTTCCGCCAAAAATATGAACGTTTCAGCCCACGGTAAACTTCAGAAGACAGTGACACAAGGTTTTTGCTAAGATGCATTTATCCCAGCAAGTTTTCGTAGCTTCTTTAACTCCAGCATATTTTTACTATATTATTAAACAGTTGGCTATGGATGCCCGTGCATTTCTTGAGCAGAATGGTCTTGCTGTCCTAATCCCTATTTTCATTGAAGATAACAAGGTAAACATTTACTGAATAGACATTATCTCAACCAATGTGTCTTTTTACTTATATAATATGTATTATTAGGTGCATTAATTTACTAATATATTGGATGTAACATATTTGATTTTACTGTGTTGTAGCTTAAGGTCTGTAAATTTAGCTAATGACATCTATTACATTTTTATAGTTTGAAACACTTGATGACCTGACTATGCTTGCCAAAAATCAAACATTTCTTGGATCCCTCCATATTCCAGTTTGTTGGCAGATCAAATTTGTCGATGCAATTGACAAATTAAAGGAATGTTGTGGTAAGAGAAACTGATATCACTTACATTATATTATGCTGTAATACTTAGACTGTCAATCTGGCAAGCAAAACTAGACCAGGCATTGATCCACCATCCCTGATCCTTGCATAAAGGAATGCGAGTGTTGCATTTAACTCCGCTTACACCAGTCATCGGCAAAATGTCTATGTCTAATGCCTGTTACTTGTAGTACTAAACAGGATCTTTATTTTTAGTTGTGTATTATGTTTATTATTTATTTTAGTTCTTTTATATGACACAAACCTTCCAGATCAGTCAACACCACCGAGGTCTGATGGCAGTCCTATGTCAAGTAGAAGCATACCCAGTGGGACAGTTACCTCAAGCCCAGTTGAGGGAGAGATTTCAAAAAGGAGACTTGTTGTACTGGCAAAGGATGACATGACAGCTCAGGCAGTCAATTTGAAATACAATGACTTAAACAAACTCCTGCTAGCTGAGTTATGACGGGCTGAGACAAAGGTATTAATGCAGTGTTTGTCAAATAGTTATTAAATCATTTTATCTTTATGCACGTTAAAAATTGAAGTATAGCCTTGTAAAATTTGTCTGGTTAATACAGGGTTAAAAACAATCAGTGTATCATCATTTGTTTCAAAGCCTTAAGTGCACTGCAAATAAAAAGTTGCTTTGGCCAATGAAGTTGTTACAAGATTGACAGGTCAATCACTTTTGCTTTCGGTTGAAATTTGACAGTTGGTCTCAAATAAAAAAAAACTTTAGTGACTGTATGATTGTCGCTCTCTACAGAGTACGAGGGCAGGCAGGTGATAGCCATGATTGTATTACTAGCTTCTCAAGTGCTTTACTAAAGTGATAATTGTGGCAGCTTTTTAATTCAAACCGACAGTCTAACTTCAAACTGAAGCAAAAAGTACACCTCTAACAACTGTTGATTTATCTTGTGAACTATGTAGTTTTCATTTCACAAATATTGTTTTAAAACTCAAAAAACGTGTCATCTTCAACACACCAAATGCTTGAATGCAAATATTTCTTGGCTAAAACAAAACACAAATGGTGTATGTATGTTTGATTTTTAGTTACGAGGAGGTGGGGGTTTAAAAAGATGTGAGAACATGAGTATTGTTGATATAATTGTTGACGTTCCAAATGTGGCAAAATTTTACGGCTCATACCAAATTGGAGAGAATGGCACATTTGTCATTAGCAGAGCAAAAGCAAAAATGTTGCTAGGACGCAAGCTTTCTCAACAAAAAAACCCTTCTGCATATAAAAGAAAGGTCAGTAATTACTAACAGTGTGCTCACTTGTGATTGCTCACATACTGACACATAAACCTGTATGCAGAAATACAGTACACATACAGAAGAATTTGCATTCCTTAAAATTTCAGTCATATTTAACTGCAGGGGGCTTTATTGGATAGTTAAGTACATTTTGCGATATAAAAAGAGAAATGTTTGATTATTACCTTTTTTAAAGTAGGCACAAAGATTTAACCAACTGCACTAAATTTTAACAACATTTTTGATGGTGTACTCTGCTTGTACATGTATGTCCAATAAGATATAATGCAAGGCAAAAATAAAGTGTAATCTGTTAGTTTCTGTGATGTTGAGCATTATTGTAAGATTTTTGTTAGCATTGTGTTTTATGTTATCTAGCTTGATTTGAGTAACACCAAAAATGAAGTGGATATTGAAACAGTAAGTGTTTTTCAATGTGTTTTATGCTGTGCTACAAACTGTACTATTTTGTTGATCCCTAATGTATTAATAGAATATATTACAAATCATTTTTTAACAGAGACCTAAAGTCACACCAACAAATGAAGTTATCATCGATGAAGATATCATAGATGAAGTATTTTTCAAGGGGCATGGCAGTTTAATGATGACTGGGAAGCAACAAGAAATGTCCTTGATTTTGCCAAAGTATTCCTTATTTTTGATTGGTTAAATTCAGAACAAACTCACTGTTTAAAACTACATGTTTCACATTGATACACTGTTTACTACTTATTTTTTCTCTCAATTGCAAAGAAATTGCATGGGAAGTTCATTTGTTTCCTCAGAAAATGGACTTTTGAGGAAACTCATACCATTTGAGGTACACTATAGTAATTGCTGAGTAAGTAATTGTTTTTCTTCCCGTAATTCCCTTAAGATTTTAACAGCTTGACAAGCAAAACAAATTTAGCATTTTAAAATTACTTGTCAAGGGGAAATAACTTTTCCTTAAATTGTTAATAATGGGTGGATAGATAATGAAATGCAATTGTTGAAAACATTACCTTATTTTAATTTTGTATTCTTCAGGAAAAGGAAAACGTCAGCAATGAAAACAAACCAGAAAGTGATTATGAAGTGGAAAGATTGGCATGGATAGAAAAAAATCAGCTAGAAATGCTGAAAAATAACGTAGTGAGTTTCTAATTTTTTTTTGTATGCAATCATACAGTTATTTTTAAAAGTGCTGGGGCACTTATATATTTAATGCTATATCTCTGGTTTAAGCTTTCAACTTTAATTTTTATAATGTTAGGGTGAATAAGGTGAGGAAAGCACACAAGTAAAGTTCACAAAATACAGTAGTAATAATGTGCTTAATCTTTAGTGTGCCAATAACTAATTGTATAACTTTGCTACCATATTTTCCTGGATTGTAAAACTAATAATTTGGGTACTGTTCTCCCTCTGTAGTTTACCAGTTGATGTTCTGGTAAATCAGTCGTAGTGATCAGTTGAAAAATTAAAGCAATTCATCGAAAACTTCAGTACAATATAACCTTCTAGTTTCTTGCCAAAATGCCAAATAGAAAGCATTAATTTCTTAACAATGTCAAGCAACTGACAAGCCTTCTTGCTAAAACACCATACAGTTGTGACTTTTCGTGCCCATTCGCTCCCAAAATGTAATAATACTCTGACCTTGTGATATTGCAGACAAGCATAGCAACATTTAATTTTCCAACGGTGGCCATTGGATCAGTTTACAGGTTGACACTAAGGATATCACATGTTGCTAGGCATGTAGAATTTGCTACTGCTGTCTGTGACATGTCAGCATGAGGGGTGAATTGCCAGGAAAGGTGACCAATAAGGTACATTTTAGCAAAAATTGGAGGTATAAATAAGCTTTTTATTCCACATTTCAATGAGAAAATTGTGTTTTTTTGAAGTTTGCTTTGATTAATTGCTTCCATGTATTACCATAACTGATTACTTCTCAGATTATGAGAATGGAAATGGCACGCTGGTCGGGAGACTAGTGCAAATACCGTTATATTATCATAACACGTCTAATATTTGTGTTCAAAACAATTGACCGCTTTATGGCTGTCTTAAATTATCAACAACTAGTACACAGAACAAGGAAGTGAGTGGCAATCATCTAGTTTGACCTATTATACTGTACAACCATATGCCATAGCAACTTTTCAAATTTTGGTCACAGATTGTCTCCAAAGTTGCGAACTTTACATTTAGATGAACTAATTAGCAATTCTTTTATCATAATTATTTAACATTTTTGATGCCGTGCCAAAAGGCCCATGTAAGTGTGAATGTCTTATATGCACTAGGTTATGCCTAGAACTCTGGGTACGGTTTACTTGTCCACCATTCTGTAATATTTAAATATGTGTTTTTATCTATTTTCAGGTGCCACAGTCAATGGGAATTGTGGCTGCCCTTTTTTATTTAAAAGCCAAGAAATTACCTAATGTACATATGGCAAAAATTAAAAAAGAAGTGGTTGCATCTGGATATAAAATTGGAAAGGGGCAAACCTACACAAAAGAGGAGCTAGCTTTTATTTTGGGAAAACGGGCTGTTGACACAGGGAAAGTTGAGACGGAAAGATGTGGAGAAACCAATACAGCAGGACAATCTCATTCTGAATGCGTGAAACAATGCAAATAACAATATTCGTAATTGTTAGAGATATTTTTACCATTCTTAAATACTTTTGATGTTTCAATGGTTTATGATTTAAATTTAGTTGGGTATTTCATTGAAAAAAAGTATTTGTTTTAAAGGTTACATTATTAAAAATTATTACTGCTGTTTCAATGCAATTGTTATTTTTCCAAAGTGGATATTCACACTTTGAGCTGGCAGTCAAATCTGTTTTACTGATTTTCACTAGATTATAGATTAATGTATATGTCGTGGTTGGAAATTTTTTTTGGTTAGAAATTTTCCAACTAGTGTGAAATGTCGATACCTTCCATTCTTAAAAGGGATTCTATTTTGGGGACTCATTAAAAAAACAGGGGCTTGGCTTTTTAGGGGGATGTAAAAGAACTATCACTCCAATTCCCATTTATCTTTCCTTTCCCTTTCATCCATTCGCTCTTCCATTTATCCTTCCTATCCTTTCTCACTACCCTCCTCACCCTTATCTCTGATTATCTAATTAGCATTTTTTAAAATTTTTATTTTACCTGTCTTGTCTGGGATTCGAACCACTGTCCTTTCGCTCGGAAGACCACTGCCATACCAACTG
>JBAHVQ010226928.1:0-10596 GCA_036872915.1 Nanipora kamurai
TCCGCTCTACCCTGGTATCGAGCACTCTACTCATATGATTCTGGACTTGCTACTTGTCTATATATATATATATATATATATATATATATATATATATATATTTATATACAAGAAGACATGGTATTTTATGAAACAAGTAGTATAAAACTAGTGACCTGCATTATTGTGATTCAAAAATGGCTCTTTCCATATTTTCTGACGTGTTATTTCAAGAATCGTGCATGAAAAAAGTAAAATATAGTAAGTTGTTGAAGTGATTTTTCCTCCAATTGCTGATATGACTTGTAAATAGTATAGAGAAAAAATCTGTTAATTAAAAAGCTATGGTCACTAACCTTGTTTAAGAATTGCAGCGCCATTAACCTGCAACATTAGGTTGAAACATCGAGTTCCACTATCCGTTTTCCGAATAACTTTTCCGGTCGTATTTCTTCCTTTCAATATTCTACTGTAAAAGTTTCACTGAGTTCCTCTTTTGACGCCGTTTTCTCTCGCCCGACCTTCCTAAGTTTACAAAAGCGGCCATTCTAAGAGCTAATAAATTGCCCTAAAATGGCCACCATTTTGAAAGTGTTGGACAAGAACTGAAGTTAGACATCCGCAGGAAATGTGCACAATACAAAACTGAGAAATCATCTTAAAAGGCTTCAAGAGTATTATTAAATTTATTATTAAATATTATTATTATTATTAAATTTAAATAATTCAGTTATTGATCCCGAAACTTATAAATGTAGGGTTGGTTACACTATTATCAACGAAACAAAACTATAGGGCGCCTCATTCGGTATTGCGTCCCATCTCCGCCAAAAATCCAAATTTCTGTCTTATATACTACTTTTCATTTTCAACACAACTTTACATTTGCAACACAACCTTTTTTATCCAACCGCAATTCACTAATTCTATTGTTCGTAGGCTCATATTTTCATATAGTTGTTTTGTGCAAGTGATATTATTACTACATGCGTTACGGACTGATATCTTACTAGGTACTTAAATAAGTAAGTCTATCTTTTGACTTTTTCGCGAATAACTTCCTCTTTATAAAAAACAGACTTTCACTTATTCTTTCAAGAAAACAGACAACAGAGTAAATAGCATATTGATAGGAAAATGGAGGAAGATGACGTACAGTACCTCTTGGATACCGTCCGCAGTGTCATAAATGCCTTTGACAGAGTGATTGAACCCGGGGATATGTCAATGGACGTTCAAGTACTTCAATTAAACCATGTTTCACTCCGACGAAGGGCCTTCGCTCGAAACGTCGGTTTCTCTAAAGCTAAGTTCCGGCAATTTCGCAACCCTTTTGGTTAAGTTGATGAATAGGTGGTATCTTCAATTTTAATCATTCCTGATTGGCTGCTCAGTATTAAACTTATCTTTTTAATTAGGGATTTTTAGACGTAGTATTTTCGTTAATCATGCACATAAAATAATGTAATTGATTAAATCAATCATTACTGAGCTTATTATAGTTTATTTCAGAATCATCCTCAGGGTAATATGAAACGATAAATTCACATTTAACCTACACTGCTGAAGTCAAATGAAAAAGTTGACTCGAGCGGGATTGACTTCAGCAGTGTAGGTTAAATGTGAATTTATCGTTTCATATTACCCTGAGGATGATTCTGAAATAGAATTCAAACACTGCACATCCATGCTCATGGATTGCGTTAAGTTGTCACGAAAATATCTCGTGCACTTAAGTTGGATAATAAGTCGCCTCTGTTTCCTAAGGACTCAATAGCTCACTGGGTTGAGCGGCGGACCGGATACCCGAAGGTAAGGTGCATGTTGAAATCTCGCTCGAGTCAACCGTTTCAGTTGATTTCAGCAGTGTAAAATGATTGTGAACTTTTGGTTTAGTATTTTGCAGTAACACTTATTTATAACACGACACTCCCACAATTAATTGTTTCAACAGAAGCTTTAAATCCTTTATTGCACATATTAGTACTGTGGAAAGTGATAACGTTTCAAAAGATTGCCTCGAAGCCAGTTATCTACTTTTCTCCCTTCAAAAATTAAGGGTGTATAACCACTTATCACACCGTTTATCTCATACTAAGGAGCCAGTATTCTTTTGCTCTGGGTCCATTGTGCAGACTCGAGCGTCGAGCGAGATGTTCTTTCCTGTTGATGGAAAAGAACGTCTGGTGATCTTTCCAAGGTCAAACGTCGATCTTTATTGTAATAGTGTAAGTTTTAGTGTTGATCCTCTCATCTCAATCTGGTTTATTGATTTGGTTCACCCGAATGATTGTATAGTTCCACTCATGCGAAGTATGTTGGTTGACCCGTTCCTAAGATATTGACCCTGCCTCTACAAAATATCGGTTTTGTCCCAAGAGTTCGTTCTGGCCTGCAGAACATGCTTTACTCGTCTGGGTGCCCCCGCTCATACAACTCAGCTGCACCACTGCTTCGGCCATGACTTTTAATCAGACTTACAAATTTCGTTAAAAAATTAAAGAGCAACAGAGAGTGAACGTGACTGCCATTGTTAGCACTAGGCATATCCAGTGACCAAAATGCAATGGCTCTTCATAAAGTTGGCAACAAAACTGGTTACATTCTTGGCTTCGGTTAAATTTCTTTTCTGCATATATGTCAGTGCCACTTTACGTGACTTAAAACCATAGATTTGGTGGACGTTGTAAAGCACAGGAAACAGTCAAACAATACAAAGAATTTCTCCGGAAGGGAAACCTGTCTTCATACCAAGGATACAAATGTAGTAACTTTAAAACCAGGCTTCTCGGACTGAGGAAAAAATGTGCGAGTACCAAAATTTTGAAGCTGATGTAAAATACTTCATGATCGATCTATCGGAAAGTAAAATTATAAAAAGAAATCTAATTATAAAGGACTTAACTGGAATGATCGATAAATTCATTTTGTTTCGGATGTAAATGACGAGAATTTGATAGGTAATGAAAGGGCTTACGTCTATTTTTATTAGCCAATAGAAAAGTTGCCTCCCCACAGAAGAACCATTGGAAATAATCAAAGATCGCAGGAGATGACCAGCTGCTGCCTTTCTATTCCAGCTTGATTACACTGGCTGCTTCGCTCCTACTTTTCAAGTTATTCTAGCTTATCATCAAAATGCCTCATTATAAATTACATTATTTTACCTTCAAAGGCAGAGGAGAGGTTATCAGAATACTCCTTTCACTTGTTGGCGCTGACTGGGAAGATGTTAGAATCAGACTTGAGGACTGGAAGGTGACGAAAGAAAGTATGTAAGAATCGTTAATGGTATGAATATGATGTAAGAATGGTATTAATCATAAAAACTTACGATAAGCATCGATCGGTCATTGTCTACATCTCATTGAATGTGTAAGACAAATGTTGCTGCGAGGGTAACACAATACCTAAATCAGCGATTATTAGCAGAAATTTACGACCCTGATTACATGAAGGCGAGCTGGCATGGCTAATGGAATTACTCCACTCGTGTCACGAATATTTTGCTACTGCTGTAAACGATAATTTAGGTCAGACGAAAGCAAGCGAAGCCAGATTGGCTTTTCAATATCATCTTGATTGTATTAAATGGCTCATGTAAGATCTTGATTGAACGAGTCAGCCCTGCAGCAAGGCCAGTTAGCGTTCCTGTTATCAAGACCTTCACGGCATTTGTCACGCATTCACGTGTGACGTTGTGTAATGACTATCTATTCAATTGGTACACCTTAATCCTAATTCCAAATCGACCCGTTTCTTAAACCTTTATTATTCTATGATCTATTTTAACGAGAGTTTATCTTTTTAACATAATATCAGTTTAGCGATTGGAAACACCAGTCTTGATCTACGCAATACCATACATAATGACTCTTTTAGCCTTCCGTGGGTAGTTGACATAAGTTATTTCACCGCCTAGAAACTTTTCACAGGTAATTTAGTTTAATTACTAAATTGACGGACGTATATTATGGATTAAGAAATTATTATGAAATAATTGCGAATTCCGGAAAACATCAGAGGAGAAAGACCGAATATATCGAGCTAACATAACTAAGAATTGGATTTGGAATGTTTACAAGCTAACCACAGGAATATTACAAGGATTGGTGTCGTTTTGATTTATTAACATTGACTGATCGGGTATCAATTGTAATTTGCATCTCTGACTGTTTCCAAACAATCTGATTTAAAAGATTTGACAGTTTGGTTGTATAATATATTACGCAAGTAATTATTTGATTAATCATTCGTGTAATAATTGATGACGTTAAATAAAGCAATGACTTAATTTCTATTATTTCATGTCTAGCAGGCTTGAACTCCGGTAATGAGTAATAACATATAAGAATTGAACTATCATAAGAAAATAATATTAAAATTTTAATGGTTATGTCACTGACGTTTAATCACTTGATAAAGGGATAACGCCTAGCCCTCTCTTAAAAATCTGGAACCACAAACTCCCTGTCGCAAAATTCTAGACCAGCCCTTGCATCAGTTTCATCACTCTCTAGTCAAGTTTGTGGTTTTACGTGAGTCCTAAGAGTCGCTTCATGTGGTCTTCTGCGAGAAATAAAATATAAACATTGTGTTTCAATTCAAAATAGAGTTTATGCGGAGAAAACCAAAGCTTTTACTGTAGCAAATCTCCAGGAAGCGATTGAGAGGCGCAGCGCTTCGATGACAAGCAGCTTAGAATCAAAGTAAAGACGATCGATGCGAGAGAAGAAAAGTAAGAGCATGGGCAGCAGGACACCCAAACAGACACAAAGGTTTCAATCTTTCATTGAGCATGTGTTTGTAAATATGTTGAACACCTCGACAAGGAAAGGGGAACAAAAGTAAAAATTGAGTGAATTTAATAACTGAAAAGCTACACAAAGAGAGAATGTGATTTCTAAGTTAGTTGAGGATTTTCAAGGTCGACCACACTTTGCGCAGGGTTGTTCAAAGTTAATGGCATAGCGTGTCATTTTAAAGGGAAGAAGTATCTTCAAAACAGCGGCTCTGCTATCTACTGGAAACGCTTGTTTTACCGAAAAAACTGGCATGTTATACCGACCGAAAGGATAATTTTTAACTGCATTCTAACCATCGGTCAGCATTTTACCTAATAAATCTATTATGTTTTTTTTTTTATCTGAGAGAATGATAACGGGACATTTGAAATATCTTGCTTGACTTTTTGGTTGTCTAGCTGGACTCTCGCAGGTCTGCGTGCTTTATAAGTAAATGGTGTGTACCGGGACGAACAATCGCATTCGGCTGACGTACGGTGCAGATAAGTCCTTGGAGATATAACAGTCAGTGATTAGTTACGTGGAGAGGCGCATCGTGCGGAGGTACGTGGGGTGTAACACCCCCCACTTTCTACTAAACAATCGGTAAAACGCGAAGTCGGTCGGTAATGGATGGAGCCGTCGGCAAAACCGTTGAGACTTTCGTGAAATGAACAAAATTGCCGACTCGTGGTTCATAGGTAAGACAAGGAAACTTAAAATTTAAATCGGTATTTTTGGAGGAGAAAACTTCCCTCCAATATCGGAAATAAAAAAGAGAATGTGCAGCGGATATTTTGTTCCCTTATCCCATTCCTGACATCATATTTTAAATGTACTCGTCTTTGAACTATACTTGTTTATTCAACTGTCGAACTACAGGTATGTCTGACTCTCTTGGGAACGTGACATTGCTGCGTGTCATTAGATTATGTCAACAAGGGGTAACATATCGCAACAATTTGGATGCTGTAAGTAAAACAGAGATCATAAATAAGCCCAGAGGGGGCAATAACCCTACATTTCAGTCAAAAAACATTCGCCCATTATACGCCGCCTTCTTGACTTTTATGGGGGGTGGGCAAATTTGAAACCTGGATAACAAGTTCACATCTTTTTTTGTTTTTCACGATGTTTTCCGCCAAAAATATATATTTGCGCTTCGTTTCAATTCAAGTTAAGAAACTGAATTCATGGGGCACTTTCCTTTTGTACAATAGGCCAGTAAGTACGCTCAATTTTTCTCAGGGTGACAAGTCAAGGCGAAAAGTCTATTCTAGTCATTTAGTTTCGACCGATCCATCTCATTACCTTGAATCAGACTTTTTATTCTCAATAACAAAGTTTAACTGGTCTGACCTTATAAAAGGAAAGTCAAGTCCACCTACACTTCGCCCGAATGTGAGTTTTGGGGTTTTGATTCGTGTTGTTTTAGTCCAGTGTTTTTAATTTAGTTTTAGTTTAGTTTCTGTTTGAACCGGCCAATTATTTTTAGTTTTAGTTTAGTTCTAGTTCAACCCAGCGAATTATTTTTAGTTTTGGTTTAGTTCTAGTCTGAACTAGTAAATTATTTTTAGTTTTAGTTTAGTTATAATCTGAACAAGTATATTATTTTTAGTTTTAGTTTAGTTCTAGTCTGAGCTGGCAAAACTGGTTTTTACTTTTAGTTCAGTTCGAATTCAAACCAGCAAATTTAATTTTAGATTTTATTTAGTTCTGGTATGAATCAGTAAACTGTTTTCACTGTAGATATAGATCAAACTTATTCCAGCAAATAACTTTTTGTATAGCGGTAATTTGATTGAAATAGTTGCTGGCCTGGCAATGTTGTTCATGAGAGTCTGGTTGTTGCAGCAGTATTCAGCCATGAACGATGTAAGAAAACGAACCAATTTTGATTGTGTAAATATAAAACCCAATACCATACTAAACCAATATATTTGTCATAAAATTATCTAACTAGCTGGTACATTTATTGTACGTCCCTTGAAGGGATGTACAATAAATAAAGTAGTCGGTCTATGTATGAATACATAACAGGATGTACGATATACAGAAGTGATGAAAGTGAGCAAGAAATGATTGGGGATCAACATAATATTTCTTGAAAAAAACGGTGCATACTGCTTTGATTTTGTTTGCTTTGTTTTGGCTTGGGATTACTTACTTTAATTTTTCCAAAATGTCGTGATTCAAAAGTCATCAACATTTTCAAATCATGCCCAAGGCTTTGCAATGAAGTCGAAATATTATCGCTACGAATGTGTCTTGTTTTTTTTCGCTCATATCTTGAGTTATTCACAAGATGTTTATTTTCGGATTATGTTTTGTCTTATGTTTTTTCAAATTGTCGGCTAGCAATGGATTTTAAAATTTCTAGGTGTGACTAAAATAGGGTTTTCGCTTTAGTTGTAGTTGACAAAACAGCACTAGTTTTGATCATTAAAAATATCATGAAAACAACCGGTTTTTATCAAAAACTGTAAAGATTTGACTCTTTATTCCTAAACGTCGAGGACTTTGTCTAGGACATAAAAGTTTGGCCCCCTACTTAACAAATATAGTCAAATATGGCAGCGCTCAAGTGGTGATTAAATTTGGGGCCAATTCTGCCTCTAGTCTTATTTATAATCTCTATGGTAAATAAACCATTTCTGAAATGTTAAGTTGATTGAGTTGGATGATAGGGTAGATAGTGTCCATCTTGGGGGAAAACGGTCACTTTAGCGCGTAATTTGAAATTGTAATTTTGTTCGTTTGCCCCGGGATGGAGTGGATCATACACTGATAACGTATTAGAGAAATGGTCTACTGGATCCAGCATACCGTCCATGAATTTTATCTTCAATTTTCTCAGGTAAATTTTGTTATTTAACGTTGTTTTACTGGTAGTTTACATGTTGAAAGAATAAACAATATCACAAAGTCACTAGAGTCTCGACAACGAGGAAGAAGAATTAATACATTGAAATTTAAGAACTAGTCACATGACATAGTCACATGACATATATCATAACACGTCATCTAACACACAATATAGTGGCGTCATTACAATAATAAAAACTAATAATGTCAAACATTGTCAACAAATTTTGCATTTGTATTTTAAAAAAGATACAAATATTAGCGTCCGAACTGCATGGGATTTTGCCGTGAATATTGCATCTATTACTTATTGCTATTATTATTCAGTTATCATTGTTATTTTGCTGAGCAGTTTGGATTAAATATGTCGACAATGCCAGTCGTTAATTTCAGATTTTTCGATCCCACTTATTTTAACAGACCTCAAACTGCCGTTTGGTCAGATTCCTGTTCTAGAAGTTGATGGAGTAGTACTTGGTCAAAGTATGGCAATCTTGCGATATCTGGCGAAAGAACATGGTATATCTAAACTTCATTCATCCAAAAGCATTACATGAACTATCCAAGTAGAGAAATATCGTAAAATATCCTTTGAATTTTTTGTCGTAATGTCTTAGGGCTTCTCCCAGACACAAATCTGAAAATTGCTGCTGCTGATGGACTAGTTGACCAAATGCAAGATGCCATTACAAAAATAATCCAGGCATTTCAGGAAAAAGACGCAAATAAAAAGGTAAATAAATTGTTTTCTTTCTCGTGCGCAAGATGTACATGTAACATGAAGTTCAGTTGTGATCTCCTCTATGCATCCATAACTGAACAGACAACGAAAAAATTAAATCTATTTCTTTTGTACAATAAACAAATAAAACTATGCAAGAAAAGTATTTAAAATGATAATTGAAAGCTTACGGGGAATTTTCGGGACATTGAAAAACACGAAAAAAGTTATCTGACGTGATCCCTGATCTATACAAATGAAGCAACGTCATTGGCTCGTGATAAATACGCGAGGAGTTGTTTGGTTCACTGTTTTAGTAACGCTATCAGTGCGTCTGTTCTTTAATAGATCATGGCTAACGACCAATGAAAATGCATGAAGTATGAAATTTATTGAACAAATAAATATAGATACTTATATCTATCTACATTAGAGGTCGGATTGACAGACGAAGGAACGAACCCGGGAATTAACGAACAACGAAAAAAGAAATAAGTATATCAAATTTCTTAGTTTTGAAGTATCAAGAATTATTTAAGAAGTAACTGTAATTTATTCGTTTTTTTATCCACAGGAGGAATTAAAAAAGAGCATTTCTGAAAATCTTCTTCCTCAAAATATGAAGAACTTTGAAAAGATTTTCAAAGAGCATTCCCAGGGAAACGTTTTTTTCTTTGGTGACAAGGTAAATTTGGAATCTCCAAGTTGTTTAAGCCTCGGTCACTCATCAGTGTGGCCACATATTTATCATGGATGAACAACATTACTGAATTAACAATATTATTTAACAATCAGGAATCTATAAAGGACTGTTGTTTTTCCTTTTCTAAAGGATTTCGATTGCGGTCCATGTCTGGAGGTTTCGAGATTGATACCTTCTGCCATGTAACGAAGGACATTATGGGATCATATTGTTTATTTTGATCACATTCAGTCAATGAAATTTTAAATGCCGATATTTCTAGACAGATATTTCTACATGGCAAACAGTATTATGAGTCCGACCTTATCAACATTAACCTGAGTCATCTTAATGTGTATATCACACCCGAAAATTCTTTTTGCTCCAAAAACTTTCACGCATTTCGCAGAGAAATATTTCTTCCATTTTGTTCTAGTTTCTCAAAACCCAGGTATTTTAGGCCCCCTCTGTCAACAAAAACATTTCTGTACACAACAGAGCTTGTGAGGAGAATAGGTCTATGCATGACTACTTAGACGTCACAAACCAAGACCCCGTCAACATGTATGCGTTTTCGAAGGAAAACGTATAATTTCTTTTGTGTTTTGGCCTTCCGTTCACATGTAAACGACGAATGGGCGGAGTCGTTTTCATCAAAACCGGAGACTTTCAAAAACGCCTTTGAAAGTGGAGATATTTTCAAAACGGAGACTTAAGAAAACGGTGTTGGATCCACACTATGGCTTTGACCTGATTGGACAGCATAAATGACCGGGAAGGACAAAATGTTCCTATTTTTAATTCGTCGACAAGAAATAGTCAACAAGAGCAGAGGAGTTTATAGATATTTTCTTTTGGATCATAGCTAGTAATACGTAAGGCCATCGAAAACCTAGAGATGTTCGTTTGTGTGAGTACTTTTTATGTGAGTCGTTTTAATAGATTTAAGTGCGATAATAGGTGAAAATCCCGTAGTAGTGATCCAGCACTGTTTATTGCATTCTGGCTTTGTGGCATGGACAGCCGAATACGATACAAAAACGTTCGTGTGGATACAACAGATGAATTTGGAAACCCGTACTTGCGAACGTTGCCTAATTCGCATGACCGTTATTCTTTGAAAATAGCCATATAAATTGTGAACAAAAATGGCGCTGTTTTTTCATGACGTTGATGGGATATAAATTGCATGGTTTGGGAGAAATTGTAACAAAATGAACAATACATTTCCCTGGAAAATGTGTGAACGTTTTGAAGTAAAAACAAATTTTGGGTTGATGTACACTTCAATAATACATACTTAATTAAATACAATGTAAAATTTTATTGAATTCAAAACTTTTGGTGGGGGAAACTAGAGTTTTGCAGTGGAAGTTTGTTCCTCAAATCCCCTACTTAATTCAACGAACCTTAATTTTCGGCAGTTTCTGTACCCTTTGGTTATATACATGATTTGTTCACAGTTGTTGGATCAAGGAAAATGTGTTGGTATAATATACATATAAAATATATATATATATATATATATATATATATATATATATATATTTTATATGTATATTATA
>JBAHVQ010226939.1:0-10595 GCA_036872915.1 Nanipora kamurai
TCAGCACTACACTGATGAGGCCCAAAAGGCCGAAACGGTTCCGTCTGTAGTTATATATATATATATATATATATATACATATACATATACATATACATATACATATACATATACATATACATATATACGAATACATATATATATATATATACATATATACATATATACGAATATATGTATATATGTATATACATATATACGAATGATGAGTACCACGAAGGTTACAGCGTTGGTATGAAAATATAGAGCGCTCAATGCCATTACTGGTAGAGCGAATAAGTAAATACAAAGCAACATTTTGTCTTTTGGCAAGAGTAAAAGTTGTTACCACTGTTTCGTCTAAGCTTTACATTCATTTAGGTTGATTTAACGAGTTCTGATACCTTGTACTTCGGCTCTTTAAATTACGTTTGCCAATGTGGCAAGTGTAAAACAATTTTCTTTTACCACTAGCGAAAGCTGTACGATATTGGCGACTGTAGCGGATAATATCGTGCACGTAGGAATCTTGGAACAACCTTATATATCTCAGAAAATCTTGTTGCTGTAAGTCTGACTACACGCAATTTATAACTCAGTGGCCGTTTTTATACTGGAGAGTTATCATCTAGACGAATTGTCTTCTGCAGCGCATAACAAAATTTTGTTCCCCTTAATAAAAAAATAAATTAGACCTTCGGCTTGGCATTAGCGACTTTATCAAACATAATTGTAATGGTAGGGCGTTACTTTCAAGCAGACTTTCACTTCATAATTTATGACTCGGCCCGAACGATATTTCCCTAGTCGCATCCGATCAGCGTTTAACTCCTTCACTGCCACATCTCTCTCCTTGACGAGTAAAATAGTCTTGCGTTCGCCAGAGTAAAATAATAAAGTCCCCGGAGGCAAGGAGCGAGTTAACTACGCTTTTTCTTCTTCAATTAAATCGTCAGCTTATTTCGAAGTAACTAATCTCCTGATTACGCATCGGTCAGACGATTGCCATGCCAACGTGGTGTAGTTCTCGGTCTTGGAAAGTATTTCACCGAAATAGACTCTTGCAATCGATGCTCAATAAAACCTTTCTCACCATGAATCGTTTAACTATGCATAATTCTAGACTTTGTATTTTGTAGTAACGCAACACTGATCACCAGGTTCTTCCCTTTCACCTCACAAGGTTTCTTGGTTGGGTCTGACATAATGACAAAGTTTTTACATCCACTTTCGCCTACCCCTTCTAACGCTTGCCATCCAAGTTGGTATGATAAACACTTACAAAATAAACTAAAACATAACGTTCTTATGATATGTAACGTCACCCTTCGGCACATACGTTTGTTTCTGGCTTCCCGGATTCGTTTGATTGCGGCTTCTCGGATTTCCACTCCTCCGGCCTTTCATGTACTCTTCGTTGGTATCCTCTTTCCTGTAGAAATGGCCTGATGGATCCTGGTCCATCTGAATAAAAGAAATTTGAAATTAATTTCACGCGCCTAAAGTCATTTTTGATAAATAGAGAAGTGTATCTGATGAGAATGATGGGAAATAAGGATAATGTTGAAAAGAGATACTTTAACCAAATTGTCGTGGATCAGGTGTTTTGCTTTCAATCCTGTCCTGATTACCCATCACTCTTTTCGTTTGGTAAACTCCTCTATATAGGCAATAACCTTAACTCGTAATCCCCGATCCGTCCCCATCATCATCATTATCACCACTACTATTACTGTTCTTATTCTTTTACGAGGAAAGCACCGATCGCCACCAGTATTTTTTCGGAATTGATTACATCATTATGCATACTTAAAAATTAAAATTAGGTGAAAATAGATTACAAAGTTCTAAACCAAGATTAAAATGTTTTCCAATGCAAAGATTTAAAAGTAAAATAGCTGAAAGATCGTAAATTCTAAAATTACAATTACTCTATTGGTTTACAAAAAATTAATCAATTTTCGCATGCCGCAGTTTGTTTTACAGGCAGCAACCCTACATCTATCTTGTTGACGCGTATAGTAGTCATATCTCACCTTGCTCGCTTTCTTTAGTTCTTTAGGGAGAATAAATCTAATACCTCTTGTATGACGACGCCAAAAACGAATATGAGAAGGAAATAATAAACTCTACTCTGATATTTCCCTCTAATATTCTCCCTAATAGTATGGGGGGATCTTAGAAGGAGATATTAGAATGAACTTTAATATCCACTGTCGGCCATGCAGCAACCTCTCACAGCAAGCCACTGTAAAGTGTACTTCCAACAACAAAGAGCTGCATTCCATCTTCTCCAGATGGAAGCCGTTCTGTGTCATGCAACTCGGCAACTTCAGGCTTTGTATTAGAAGTTATAAGTTATATTATATATTAGTATTAATTAGAAGTTATAAGATAAGCTCTAGTTAGAACGTGGCAGAAATACACGCATGTGTAATCGTCAAACTTTACCAAATTTTGGGGACCATCATAAACAAAAGAAAAACAGACACCCTTGGACGTTCACTCAGCCAGTCCCACATTATTCAATAAAGTTTTGGCATTCGGCTTAGTCAAGCCTCGAACATGTGGGATATAAGTTAGTTATTCTGAAGCACCTCGCGGTTATGCGAACTATTACCTCGAGCTTCACACTTCATAGATCGTATATCTCGACGCTACCTCGTATAAACTACAGACAAATATCACGACTACACCGGTTGAGAAATCTTTTACCACCTTTACCTACCAGACCTTCCAATATATTTAATGAGATACCCAGTTTAAGTTAGATAATATGACAGTTATTCACCCAAGAAAAGCTGGTTGCAGGTAGGGTATATTCCGGGAATATTAGGCAACTACCAGCCTTTAGTGTCAGAAGCTGAGATAAATTTTTTGCAACTGGACGCGGTTTGGGCCAATCATTGGTTGCACAAGGACGTATAGTCGGGCAGATAACTTTGAATAGAAAGTTTATCAACCAGCAAAAACAGTTTTCTCCCAGTATCGGGAAGGTACACATTAGTCAGCGTTGCATTGTATGTTTCCTAACTGCCAAACTGTTTCACCAACGTGTTCTTTTAATTGGCAAGATTAATCAAGCAGAATAACAAATTATGCTTAACATTTTTGACATAAAGGAAGAAGATGATATCATAATTCTAGATGAACAGTTGAAATAGGACAAACACAATGAGGAGCAAAGTAAGTTACTTCAAGCAGCTGAATCTTTTGTTTCAGAGAAAATGTATAAAGTCTTTATATTGCTTCATTTTAATTATGGCTCTACAGTCTAGTTTGACAGGTGCAGTACCGACAAAACAACACACAACAAAACTCTTAAAGTTACAAATAAGAGCAGCACACGTGATAACTGAAGACTCATACAAATGTTGGTCCCAATGAAATACTACAAAAACGTGATTGGTTACTGATTGATGAAACGCTAAGAAATTGAGAATATAGAATGACATATAAAGTATTAACGAGGAAATCGCCAATATATCTCTCTGGATTCTTAAACTACTGTTTAAATGAAAATTACAATTTACGAAGTAATCACACCAAATTTTCTCTGGCGAAACCCAAGACAAGTTTCCTTGAAAAGAACTTCTCCTATAGAGCTGCAATTTCATGGAGCAAACTTCCAAACGTCACAACTCAGAATCATTTGAATACATGTATTCCTTCATTTAAACGACGTCTCAAGAATTGATTTGTAAATAACTAATAGATTTTTTTGTGAATATTGTATATAGTTAGATTAGTATGATTTAAAATATGTAAACATACCTGTAATTTAGTTATTGTGCATAAGTATTCCGTGTTATGTTAGTGTGACACAGCTATTTGAAATATAATTGTTTTCTACACTGAATATGCTATCTTGTGTAAAGAATATTAATTAAAGTATTAATGAAAGATTAAATCAAAGTGTTTGACTCGTATTGAAATCGGTCAAGACTGGAGATGTGTGTGCTAAAACTGCCGATTACTGAAAAGGAAAATGGGCATTTTATCAGGCTAAATTGACCAGTAATTTGATAAATTTACTGGACGCGGGAGCAGCGCAGTAATCGAGGAATCGGAGATCTGGCAAATTGAAGAACTGGAAAATACGGGAACAGGATATTACATATAATAGAAACGGGAGAATGAGGGAATTCTGATAACGCTTAAGGGGAAAATTTAAAAATGGAAGATACAGACCAACGGGGTTTTTACATGAGCTGAAGTGCGCCCTACGGAAATGACGAATTTCGATAAAAACAGAATCAATGGATTAAAAGCAAAATTGATGGAATATACAATACTGCATAACACAAATCTCAACAGCTAAATAATAACTAATCACTAATTACAAGGCTATAAATAAAATATACAGAAAGTAATTTTCACGAAACCTAAGGACTCACTGGTTTTGTTTCCGCGATCATACCAAGCTATTTTTTATGAATTTATTGTGAAATCGTTATATTTCCAACAAAGTTTTCACCAGTATTAATTTTTATTTATCTATCCCATTTATCAATATATCTGTAAATGAATTTATTATGCCTTTCAAAAAAATATCAAACATATAGTGTACAGACCGATACACGAACAGGTCTTGGAGATCTCAGTGATGCAGCTTATACAATGTAGCAGCGAAAAGTAAAAGTTTCAACTTCAAAGCTTCCACCTTTTTGGGATGTCCTATTGGATGCCAGATAGTTGCAAGTTTTAATAGTGGTGACAGGGAACAACAAAAAGTAATTCAAGGTAAGAAGTACGCAAATAATTGTTTCGTGTGTTTATAACATTATTTGGAAGTGAAAGCAGATCTAACCATAAGTTGATTTTCAAGTTTTAATAGGTTTTTCACCAGAATTGTTCTTCTAGTTAGCTAATTAGCATCAAATGATCTCTGGCTCTCTCGAAAACTCTTTCTCCACCAAATTAGCGGCTTGCAACAACGCCAGCATTATTTCGCAGATATCCCGTAAGACTTTATATAGGATACTAGATACCACCAAATGATCTGAGTATATACCGCATACCGGTATCTCGATGGGCCACCACATCCCTACCTTCGATCACCAGGCAAAGGAAAACAAGTTTTGCAAGTGTTTTATCGACTTGGAAAGTGTTTCGGTGGAGAAATGTTACTGATTATTTCGTTTAGAGACTAGTGCAAGGGTCAGATTGCTTTGACATAATCATACAAAAGTAGAATGCTGCGTCGGCAGTTTTGGACGACTTACAGAAAACCAAAATGGTTGAGAAGCGGCCGGAAGTTGGATCTATTTCACTCCGACAAAGGGCCTTAGCGCGAAACGTCAGTTTGTCCAGATCCAAGTTCCGGCAGTTTCGCAACCCTTTTGATTTTGACTTATAATGACATGTTTACATATCACGAATGTTAACCAAGAGACCTCCTTCGCAATAACCGTCAATTTATGGATCCTTTTATATACATCTTAATTAGTCATTTAGCCCTATTAAGAAGAAAGATCTTTGTTTTTAAGTATAAAGATGCAAAACAATAAATCAAAGTTTAATGCAGGTACACAGTAAGGGAATTTCCAGCGGTTTTAGAGAACCTCCTACAGTGAGAATGAATGAAATAATTACTACTAAAAAATCACCAATACTCAAAGTCGCTGAACGATGGCGGTTATATTAGTTCTGATTTCGCAGTCACTAGTAACATATACACTTAAATTATCGCAACCTTGAACTATAATCTATGAGGTGCGTGATAATCCCCACGTCTGAATGTTTCGTTTCTCAAGTTTGGGATGATTTTATTCATCTCACCATCTCATGTCTTGTAGACTAATAAAGGTAGCAACAAATCCTGTTTAACCTCTCAAATTGGCAGTAGCGTAACTTGGATTTATGAAAGGATGGGTTTGTTCTTTTGTATAGGTCGTCGCAGAGTAACCTCAAGGTAAAAGATTTTCTATTTATCAGCCTAGAAAAAGTTCCTAAGATGCATGTCCTAACATAAATACTGCAAAAAAAACACAGGACAAGATTTTAAAATGAAAATAAAATATCTCATTGGAACAAAGATTTCCACACTCCACCCTTATTCCACCACAGGTTGCGTCTCTTCATAAACCAATTATCAATCCTGCAGGGTCCCTTGTAAGACCGTACAATTCTAACAGATGAGCGTAATAGCATAAAATCGTCTCTATTAACTTATCAGATTCAGAGTAAACAGGGTCTTTTTTCTTCATTTAATTAAAAACTAGCAAGACTCGGCAAAACTCACGACGTTATAGGCCTTATTTCAAAATGGTGGATGGTTTAAAATTCTTTTATATGCATATAAATTAGCCCTTATGAACTCGTTTTCATGTACGAAATTCAAAAGAATTTTTGCTCTAAAACAAGGTTATAGGGGCCAATTTATATGCATATAAAAGAATTTTAAATCATCCGCCATTTTGAAATGAGGTCTATACAGATGTGTATCATTTTTATTCTAAATAGTTTAGAAAAGCAAGTACATGGCAGAGTTTTTTTTCTGATTGCTTAATATACGCTATGCCAATTTTACTTCACGGTTTGTTAAAAAATTACTTTTTATCCAAAATAAATAACGTTTCTCTATTTTCTCAAGCAAACAAATATGGTAAATTCAAGTTGCTGGATTTCGGTATTCGGACATTTCAGCACCATGACCATGTAGCAATGAAAATTATTGGACGATGCTAATATCTCTCGTAGAAAATTTCGACCAACGAGAAAAGGTATACAGTGTGTATCATCAAATAAAATGAAACCGGCTGAAAATTAATTAACATTCTTTGAAAGCGCTTAAATACACTGAGCAACGGATGCGTGAAAAAACACTATTTCATACACTTTGGGAATGCGATTAAGATAGCTTCAAGTGATGCATAGTGAGAACATTCAAAAGTCTTTTCTCTTTCTGTTTGATTTAGGCGCAGAATAATCTGTAACCTATCTGTTGGGCCACCAAAATTACTTCTGTGACAAACTTCCGTCGAAAGGCGTTTTGAACTGCCGCTAAACGTTGGGTCTGGGTATATGTTACAACAATAAACATTCTTTGCTGCGTGGTCAGTTGAACCATTTTTAATCGAACTGATATGAGCATACTTAAGGAATATTGGCATTGACACTGTGACATTAAAAATTAATGCTTAGTGAAGGAAATTTTCGAGTGTCAGAGTAATAATGCAGTAGTTCGCTAAACATTAATATCATTTCAAGTTGTTGAGTGTCAATGCCAAATATTCCCTGAATATACCCTTCATTTCACCGACATTCCCACTGATATATAGTAGAATTCGTGACCACGCTCTCAGCAGCGGCCTTCGCAGCTCAGTTGTCAGAGCACTGCACTGGATTCGCAAGGTTGCGAGTCCGATTCCTAGCCGGAGGCCCTAGAGTTTCAATTTTTCCACAACTGGTCCCTGTTGGGTCTTAAAACTATATCATTCTGACACTCGAAAATTTCCTTCACTAAACATTAATATCATTGAATATATTTAACATGGTTCGGTGAAGTTATGTTCCGTCATACAAGTAGGAATTGTTGTAACTTTCCCAAGTCTATAAAACAGTGTTTTTTTGAAGCATCTGTGGCTCAGTGTTTTTAAACGCTTTTAAACTACTACAATAGGTTGTTTAAAAAGAATGCTAATTAATTATCAGACGGTTTCGTTTTTCTTGATACACACTGTATATGTTGTAACTGTTCAATAACAAACTACAAGGTCAAGTGCAGTTTAATGGATCCCTGACTTAATTAGACGATCGTGGGCTCTGATGAACTTGATCCTTACGCTAAACCACTCTAAACCCTAGCTCCAATCTGGATCAGTGATTTGCCAGGCCCGCTAAACTATACTCTAGATTCACTCTTGCCTAACTTTATCCAAGTTAGTATTTAGCAAAATACATCTATCCAACATTTCAGACTTGTAGCGTTAGTACAGATTTGATACTCGATCAATAAATGTAGTTAGAGGACACATCTTGATAACATTATTTTATAGACGACATGTTTATTCACTGCAAATATACGTAAAATAATAATAATAATAAATACGTCATTGAAGTTTTCGTCATGGTCATGTCCTCACAAAAACGAGTCCTGAAGCCCTGATGACAATCAAATCCACAACCTTCTGATGACTGGTTAGACTCCCTCACCATTGATCTTCCAAGGCTCAAATGGTGAGCTAAAGTGCAGGTTCCTCATGCATGCTGCCTTTCGAAAACACAAGCTTGACGAACGTTTACATGCCATTTACTGTATAGTAATAGCAATTTCCCACACGCACACTTTTGTGTCTAAAGTTCAGGTAAAAATAATTAACATTACCTTTTGTCCACTTAGATCAGGCACATCATCTTCACTTGACGAAGAACGTTTACATGCAATTTCGTCTTGATTTTCGGTTTTCGCAGGACCAAAATACGATTGGTCCTCCGCGATTGTTTTTATCTTTTTATTCACGGCTTCATGGTCGCCACTTTTATTGCAATTACTTCGTGCGGCTTCTGTTAACTTCGTCTGGGAATCGCTTCTTGCTACTGGTTTATCAAGACTTTCCACTGATTCACACACTTGCTTTTCTTCTACTGCCATTTTCACTTCAGTATTCTTGTTGGCTTTAAGATGGTACTCTCCAAAGAGTTCGTTGATCTCTTCACCACTGGCAATGGCCTCCTGTTTATTTTGTTCGTTAAGTTGCATAATCTTCGGACAGTTTCCGTCCGGTTCAGGTTCATTTTGTTGACCAACCAAGCCGATTGGTTTCTTTGGTATTTTAGCCGGTCTCTCGCTGCCGGTATATTGGTTGCCATGCCTTTTCAACATTCCCCTTGACTCAAGGTGGAAACTTTCCATCGAGTTACTTCGGCTTTGTACAGCTCCGGCGACTTTTTGTAGTTTGTCGTTAAAGTAGTTTGATATCTTCAGCATTTTAGTTGGTCTGCCGCTGATTTTGTTCACCTCATTCTTTGGCCTCTTAAGTATTCCCGCAGTGGTTTGATTACCTCTATCCGCTGAGTTGCTCAGCATCTTTAGGAAAAGATGCACAAAATATTTAAATGAATCTTCTATCTCTTTCACACTTGCATATTTTGATCACCTGAGTTTGTTTTTTCTTGGCAAACATAGGCATATTTTAACCCGTAAGTGAGCAACCTTCATCCCATGAGCCACATAGCCGCAAAGGTTTAAGTCTTAAAGTGCCCATAAAGTGAAAATTTAGTTTTTTCTTGATTGATTCCCACGGTTGATTGCAAGTTGCATGTAGAACGTGGTTTTAAGAATTAAGTGCTAAGTATTAACTGTTAGAAATACTAAGAGCTCTTTAAATCCCAGTAGATTACAGACAAGGTAGAACATCAAAATTAGAGTGTTATTGGAGGATGTTTTAGGTGCCAGTACGACAAAGGAAATTGTCCTTTAAATTTTGATGTCATTGAAATATACTTTTGAAACAAATAGTGATGGCTTTCTCAGTCTAAAAACATCTTATTTTGTTTCAAAGATATTTAGGTGTTTATTATACGAAAATTACATGTCTTTGATCTCATACTCTATATACAAAAATATAAGATTCAGAGTACGAGCAATATCTCAAGAAATAACGGGTCGAAAGTTTAGAAACTTTGCATGTTTATGCTAATAAAGAAAATCCACTACCTTGTTTGAATAACATTATCGTAATGGACACCGTTTGGACTCAGAACCTTGGACAGTACTTTGATAAGAATTATGGTAAGGCAGTGAAAAACTGTACAAACGAAAGGTCAAAACTGAAGGGAAACTTACTGGGAAATACCTGGCCACATGCCGATTTAAAGAAGTTTGACTTTGATGTCTATCTCAAACCAAATGAAGTGTTGAAGAGCACCACAATATATTTCAAAAACAGCGACAAAATTAGCACAGACATCACGAGTGATACTTTTAACCATTTCCGGAAATTTGGCGTAGTGGTACTATCCAGAAAATACCAACTACAGATTGTGGTATGGTGTCAAGGGATTTTACAAGTATCCTGTATTTATATTAAATTACCCAATTAATAATTTTAAAATTTTTGAAAATGAGAAGGATTGCTTCCTTTCAAAATTACCGGTTGTAAACTTATCAACGGACTATAAAGAAGTGAAATGGGATGACTCTAAGACCTATTATAGGGTAATATTTGCGGTTTACTGTGCGTCATATTGTTGTGGTATTAGTATCCAACATTTAACACCAAGTAAGGAGGTAAACCCAATCATAACAAGCCTGACGAGGTTCCACTTACATTTCACAACTAAAGGTGGTGAATCGATGTCTGCCATTTCTAGGGAGTTTGGAGCTGCGGAAATCTATGGAAACAATAGCCGTATTATACTATCGATAGTTTGTGGTACACCAAGTATTATTTTACTGCTAAGCTTTCGATTGGCTGTCCTTTATGGCAAATCGTAGGATTTCTTGCTCTTTCTATGGATTCTGTCATTCTACGGCTGAAGTAATAATATTAAATAATCTGATAATAATAAATAATCGACTCGTCAATGGTTCCATCAAGACCTAAGCCAACTAGCAATGAAGATGCGCCTTCGGTATGTTTACCGTACATAGGACCAGCGTCTCATAAGAT
>JBAHVQ010226960.1:0-10593 GCA_036872915.1 Nanipora kamurai
CTACAGGGATTGGAGGCGAGTTATTATCCAATTTAAGTGCACGAGAAATTCTCGCGACAACTTAACGCTATCCACGAAGATGGATGTGCAGTGTTTCAATTCTATTTCAGAATCCTCCTCAGGGTAATATAATGAGTTCAAATCCCGCTCAAGTCAACTTTTTCAGTTGACTTCAGCAGTGTAGGTTAAATGTGAGTTTATCTGGTCAACAGTGTTGGTTGGTAATGTCGGGAGAGTGGAGCCCCTTTGAAATTTGCTGCACAAAATGTTTCAACGACAGTAAACTTTCATCCAACAATCAACGGATCAGAAAATGCTTCACAGCATTAATCAATATGGGATGCAAATCGTCTACCAGTGTTGAAGTAAAGCAATGTTAGCCAATGTTGCCTCTACAGTATCCCATGTATAAACAATACAAATACGCCACACCCTACGTAAAACCTGACTGGTCCATTTATACAAGTTACTATGATCTAACCCACATCTTGCGTCAAAAGTAGCTTACTTGAGGCGTGAACATCATTCTCGCACGGTTTATAGAAGTATTTTCACACGTTGTGTGTAGAAGCCTCATTTTATTTCCTACTTACCAATTACTCAGCACCTTTACAATTGTCACAAACCTTCTCAGAGCCGTCGAAACGTCGGTCTTCGTCATCAACAGTTTTCCTCAATACTACACAAACCTGTACGATCTAGGTCAGCAGAGATCAACTTCAATTTTATCATTGAAAGAAACATCGATTTACCGTTGCTTTAATACCGATTTACCGATGCTTAATTTCCACAGGATTTCAACCGATTTTTTTTTCCAGATCCAAGATTATGCACACCAAAATAACGTTACGTTGGTTACCTGAAACTTACCTTTCGCTTAGGAACAAAACTGTTGAATCACTCTGTTTAAGGATTACTGCGTTCCAAGGAAACTGTTTCGTTTAAGTTTCCGTGTGTTCAGCTGCTTTGATCGGCGAGAAATGGGTGATTAGATCATAATCCATTTAGGAAGTAATCTGTAACATCAAATTTCCTTCATGCATTTTCAGAGATTGGGGACTTCTTGTGCATGTAATAGAGAAAATAAATCAGCCGTCGTTCGGTTTTCGTACGTATTGTTTGTATGTCCGTGCACTTAGACATCCTTCGCCAGGTTTAGTTTCAGGCTGCTACTGCCTTCAAATTGAGAAAGTATTGTCCAAAATCGCAACAATTTATTCCCTGCAAGAGAAATAAGTCCCTCTAAATCGCAAAAATTTCATTCCATGCCGCATAAAAAGGAACAACAGTCCGCAAAGCAAAAACAACAACGAGCAAAAATGCCGAACAAGCAAAAATGCCAAACAAAACCACGTCCCGGGCAGCTTTAGGTTTCCCTACTTAAATAGTCAGAGGCTATCTATCTGAGGGTAAACTGTGGTGAGAAAATCCCAGAGATTCAGGACAAAACCGTGTACGATCATTTCGTTGGGAGACAGAAATTACCTTTATTTCGTGGGAAAAATCAGATCTAGTTCTTTATGAATAGCTCATTTTAACTTTTGGATTAACTCGAGATTCCGTTCTTAGGACCTTGTGGGAATGTTGAAGTTGGACGAGATTATTGGCCAGATGGCTCATGGAAGTTGGGGAAATGGAGGTGCATTAATCATAAAATGTTACTAGAAACAAGTTCTTACCATGTCTGTCTCACCAAGGCGAGTTAAGGTTACCTTGTACCTTTTGAAGTGATAAGAATTCGAATGATAACTTCACTTTCAGATTTTTAGTAATTTCGTTTTCAGCGCCTCTAAAGTTTGGGTGGTCAGGTTTCGTTTAATAAAAATGGAGAGCGACGAATATTGACAGAAAAACCAATTTTATAATTTCTATTTCATGAAGTAAATTTGAGAGGTATATTGGAATGGACGCTGAAAATTACCTATTTGCTTTATTTTCAACCAGTAAAAGTAGTAAAAAATATTCCGCCGGCTGGAAAAATAAACAAGTTTGTAAATTTCAATCCGTCTATTATTCTCTTGGCGGTATGAGAGGTCTGTGTGTGATTCTGGAATGTTCAGTTTTGATGTGAGATTTCTTATAATTTTAAGGTCCTGCACCAGCAATCCCGCGCTTGAATATCGGCCCCTACCAATTTGGGACGGAGTGCTTAAGTGGTGATGTTCAGGCTGGAAATGCAACGTCATTTCCGATGTCGATTGGCATGGTAAGCTATACGCTTGGAACATAGATGAAAGTGAAAAAAAAGGGAAGAGAGGAAATATAAATTAATGAAAAAATGGACAAAAAGAGAAAAGAAAGGGGATGGAAAGAAGGAATGAACCACGGAAGGAAGGAAGATTTAGATTTAATAAATTTACTCATCAACTATTGTAATAAGTACAAAAAACAAAGAAAAAAGAACTAAGACTAATGATAAATGTAAATACAATAGTATAAATTTATAAGTAAAGAGAATATATACAAAGGTGGTCGATGAGCAAAGAGTCCTCTAATAGTAAGACTAATCGAGAGAGAACCCCTTATCAGCATAACTGTTTGAAATATGTTTATTACGTCGATGTTTCCTTAAAAAAAAATAAGGACGGACGGAAGGAAGGGAGTGAGGAGGGAGTGAGTGAGGAAGGGAGGGTGTGAGGGAGGATGGGAGGGAGGGAGGGAGGGAGGGAGGGACAGAGAGAGAGTGAGGGAGGGACGGAGGGAGAGTGAGGGAGGGAGGGAGTGAGTGAGGGAGGGAGTGAGGGAATGAGGGAGTGAGAGAGGGAGTGAGAGAGGGAGGGATGGAGGGAGGGATGGAGAGAGGGATGGAGGGAGGGAGTGAGGGAGGGAGGGAGAGAGGGAGGGTGGGAAGGAGAGAGTGAGGGTGGTAGGGAGAGAGTGAGGGTGGGAGGGAGGGAGGGAGGGAGGGAGAGAGAGAGAGGAAGGGAGGAGAGAGTGAGGGTGGGAGGAGAGAATGAGGGTGGGAGAGAGTGAGGGTGGGAGAGAGTGAGGGTGGGAGGAGAGAGAGTGAGGGAAGGAGGGAGGGAGTGAGGGAGTGAATGAGTGAGGGAGGGAGGGAGGGAGTGAGAGAGGGAGGGAGTGAGGGAGGGAGTGAGGGAGGGAGAGGGAAGGAAGGGATGGAAGAATACAGGGGCGAAGAAGAGTTGAAGGAGGAATGGATGAAGAGAGAGTGACCAAGACAAAGATGAATGAGGAGGATAGGAAAGAAGGAAAAATAATAGGAATGGAAAAAACAGCAGGAGTGGAGCAGAAGAGTGAAAAGATAAGGAGAGAGCTATGAAGGGAAGAAAGAGGGGAGAAGCAAAGGAAAGAAAAGGGAAGGCAAAGTAAGGGAAGGAAAGGAAGAGAGGGGAAGGAATGGGAAGGGAAGAGAAGGGATGGGAAGAGATATGAAAGGGAGAAAGGGGAAGGGAAGTGATGGGAAAAGATATGAAAGGAAGAGAGGGGAAGGGAAGGGAAGCGATGGAAAAGGAAGAGAAATGATAAAGGAAGAGAGGGAAGGGAACGGATGGAAGGGGATGGGAAGGAAAGTGAAGGGAAGGAAGAGAGGGGAAGGGGAAGAGATAAGAAAGGAAGAGAGGGGAAGGGAAGGAATGGGGAAAGATATGAAAGGAAGAGAGGGGAAGGGAAGGGATGGGAAGAGATACGAAAGGGAGAGAGGGAAAGGGAAGGGAAGCGATGGAAACGGAAGAGAAGAAATAAGAAAGGAAGAGAAGGGAAGGGATGGGAGGAAGTCAAACAAAGAAGACAAGCAAGGTTGAAATAGATAGATTAAAAGCTAACATATTTATGCAAAACGATAAATGTGAAAGGGAGCATGGAGTTTAAAGGGACTTTAGCTTTAAACTTTCGTTTAGGGAGCAAGTTTTGACCCCGATTTAATGTACAGAGTGGCTCGAGCAACTGGCATTGAAGTACGAGCAAAGGTAGCTATCTGTTTTCTGAGTTGCATTTTTATTTTGTTGTGATCTCCCTGACGTTTAAAAATATGTAACTATTTATTTGAAATTTATTGTGAATCTAAATTTTCTTATTAAACTTATGGATTTCAAAACCTGATGTTATAAGGGCACGGTCAACTTTTTCGTTGTATTTAGTTGATTTATTTGCAGATGTATAGAATGGGGTAGAGGGTAAACCAAATCGCGCAACCCTAACCCATGCTGCTGACCTGTGATGTACGGAAATAACATGAAACTTTTTAGCAATTTATAAGCTTAATAGTTCACAATTTTCTCTTTTACTTTGAAACGAACTAACTTTATCAGTTTTTTTCTTTTCAAATAATCGTTTAGTACAACAACTATACGAAGTCAAAAGAATATGGCATGCATACTGGACTAAGCTGCTGGTAGGAATAACGTGTGCTTGTGGTTTCTAGGCCATCATTTTGGCTTAAACCTTTTACTCTAAGATTTCAAAGAATAAAGGATAACTTATCTGGTAGTAAATTCTGCTACGGACATCGGAAGACAATTTTTGCATTGCCGTAACGGTTATTAGCACTTGATAAAAACGCACGGGCTTCAAGTAAACCAGAGCCCAGACAATCACATTGAATACGTCCCTGAACCAGACGCACGGCAAACAGTGATATATAGGTATCATAAAATTTACTCTGGTGGCTGAACACAGCTTTGCTAGTTTTTCTCAATGGAACAGTTGTAACCCACAATTTGGCAGAGCTGTGAAAGCATCGATGGGCATTTAAGGTGGTGGGATAACTATCAAGGGACTGCCATGTTACCATGGCAACAGTCTGGAAAGTTCAATTTTTGTTATGATAGCGGAAATCTGGATATTAGAATTCGAAGATGTTTGACAGAATTTTTGTTAGCACCCCAATTCATTCATTCAGAAGTTGTGCTCAGCCAGCTTAAACTAATAGTTTCGTAGCTACGCGAAGAATGTTTTCTGTTCAAGGTGCAAAGGTCCACAGTAATTACAAACGGTTACTGATATAAGTACAGAATTATTTGTAAGCTAGTTTACTCTGAAGACATTGCTCAAACAGCAGTGACATGTTAGTTTAGTAAATTGTCTAATATCTTCCCATGTTTTTGTTTCAATGATGTTATACAGGGTGTCCTAATAACTACCCCCCGTCAAACATTTCAGCAAATCCTTTTTGAAATGCCGAGCACAATGACGTACCTATATAGATATGAAAGCCCTGTTCTTATATTTTATCGTGTGCAAATTCTACGAAATACCGTACATCTATTTAGTAGCTAGAGCGCTTACACGGAAGGCACCTCTGAACTAAACTTGTCCAACTTTAATGGAAACAGAGTAGGGAACTAAATTTTCTTATCGCGGAAGGATGTAAATAACTAAGTACTCGTTTCTGTTTAGTTTCAAAACATAAAATCAGAATGGTAGGTTGTCGTACAGGCATATTGATTTATAACTTGGACCGCAATTCGATCCACAGTAGCTCCAAATTGAGTGGAAGGGCAGTTTTTTTTGGGACACCCTGTGGCGAGAATCATCTAGAATGTCGAGAATTAGTTTTTCTTAACAAGATTATTAACTATTCTTAGTCGCGCGGATTTTTGTGTTTTCCGGAATAACCAAGGGGGTAGGTGAAGCCGAAGGCTGTAGGGTGGATAATACTTAACAAGATTGGATTTCACCAAGCTCGACGGTAATAACTGTTTTATCTCATGAGACACCCAAGATTCATTATTCCACAGGAGGTGTCAATTACTTTTTTCTTAACTGATAAGTGTGAATAGCGCGATATCGATTGAAAAGAATGTGACAACCATTTTACCGAGCGGGACAACCACTTACCTTGCCACTCCCCATATTTCCTTCTGTGGTAAATGTTTCAAAAACGTGTGTAAGTTATGAAACGAGATGGTTAATTAATAGTCACTTATGTCAGAAAGGGTTTGAGCATCGCTGATATAATTTTAACGTACCCTCAGGGTCTACGCCCTCTTGTAATTTTTTTATCACACTAGTTACCGTTCACTATAATAATTACACATTGATTTGAAAGAATTAATGATTATTATACCTTCAGTGGCGAGGACGACTTGCTCTGTCTCTCAACGCACCGCAGGTAAACTTGGCTTAATATTTCAAAATTAAAACTAATCATCTTGATCGCCTAATGATCAGGCCTATAATTGCCTCGACCACCAAGGAATTCCGAACTATAGGGGACATGAATATGCTCACTTCAAGCTGATTTCGTGAATTAGGGGAATACGCTTAGAGAATAATAGCTTTAGTTATTTTCAAAGTCTTTCAGTTGTTCACAGAAAGGCGAGGTAGCGAGATGACACTAGCGAGCTGCAGTTTCAAAACTTTCAAAGCGAACTTATCGACAACATTAATGATTGAACGTTATCCCGAGCGAAGTATCTACCGGGAAAATGATTTGATCCTTGAAACTTCGCATAGTAAAAAAAATCTATGTAAGTACAACGAGCTTTCGACCAATTGACACACGACTTGATCTGGCAATAGTTATATAATAATTTATTGCAGAACTAAATTCTGCGTTAGAGAAGTTCTCCGATGAAACCGCCTCTCCCTATTTTATACCATGATTCTAAAGATATCATTGCAATTAGAAATACTGCGAAGTTTCACCTCTTAATTTGTTTAAATAAACGTTGTATCTGATGCGTAAAGTCTGAATTTTTTGAGCCTGCACGAAACCGACCAAGTTCGGAAGGAATGGGTCGAGAGCTTGACGTCATAGCCTCGATAAGCTTGTCTTTGATTTGTTGCTGCCGAGTTAATGACCTGAAAGCCTGCTTTTTGTTCAGTCTTGGTGAATTTTTTCCACTTTAATGGCGACGTCCAAAATTCAAACTTTGCAGGTACAAATTAACCTTTATTTCAATTAATTTAGAGATGAAACTTTGCATGATTATACTTATCAAGGGGACATCTTTCAGATTAATTTAGAGATGAAACTTTGCATGATTATACTTATCAAGGGGACATCTTTCAGATTATTTGGAAAAAAAATTCCACGTGGATTTTTCACGTTTTTCTCCGTCTAGGAGTCCTGTGATCAACATCATGCGCCATCCGCTCTGGGGCAGAAACCAAGAAACGTACGGCGAAGATCCTTACCTCACTTCTATTCTGGGTCAGCAATTTGTGTATGGATTGCAGGCAGGTAAAAATGATTTAGCTTAACGACATTATGCTTGGCTTACATTTTCGTGAATCTAATTTTCGCATCTCTATTTTATTTTCAGATCATCCACGCTATGTCTTAGCCAACGCTGGCTGTAAACATTTTGACGCCTACGGTGGACCAGAAAATATTCCGGTCAGCCGTTTTAGTTTCAACGCTGAGGTAAGTAATAAACGAAACACGAAGCTTTTCTAAATTATTTTTTCACATCGCATTCCATAGTTTACGTTGTTATCTGTCGGTTGGCATTGTATCCATGGCCGTTTTGTGAAGGGCGGAGCCGAGATGATTGCTGCAATTTTATGCTATTAGAAATGGCCCTGATTGTGTCTCTTCAGTAAATTGTTTTCAATCCTTTCCAAGGTTACAGATCGTGATTGGTTCCTAACATACTTACCACAATTCAAAGCGTGCGTAGAGGCGGGAACTTACAGTTTGATGTGCAGTTATAACAGGTAATTTTAATTCATGGAATGACAATGGGTCGCGTTTTTGTTCTCATACAGAAGAAAATTTCTTTTATAATATATTTTCGAGGAACTAAAAATTCGAGAAATAGTCATAAGTGCTTTTTTTATCATTTGAATTTCAAATAACATCAGCGGTAATCGAAATTAGTTACGACCTGGAATATTCATAGGGAAAACTCCATTTGTCAAAAAATTGTTGTCACAAAGTAAGAAGTTAAGAAACGTTTAAATAAGAACTTAATTTATGAGACGTTTCGATTGAAAATCTTCATTAGTTGTAATGAAATAAATTTGTAAACTGTATTATATTTAGTTGCACAATGTTGGGCTTGCTATATAAAAAGTTAGAACACTTTCCTGTCATTTGTACCAAAACTGACACAACAATGCATATTTTTACAACTTATATACGTTTACTACTGATAAATACTATAACAGAAGCCGACATACTTACCAGATTCTTAACTTTGTAGCGTGAATGGTGTACCAGCTTGTGCCAATAAACGACTTCTTACGGATATACTGAGGAGCAAATGGAAATTTAAAGGTATATGGTGAAAAGCAATATTTTTTACATTCGAGGTACATGTTTAATCTTCGTCATACGTGTAACGTTATGTTTTATGTTTTCATTCGCCAGGTTATGTTATCAGTGACGAAGGAGCCCTTGGTAAGATATTACTCAATCCTATCTCGTAATGGAACAATTTTAGATATTTCACATTGAAAAGTTTATTCGTTGAAACATAAAGAGCGTAGTGCTTAGGAAAATATTGTATTCAAGAATACATGGTAGGAACGGTAGTGTATTCTTCGATACCAATTTAATTCAGACCAGAAGCAGAACAAGTAGTTACCTGATTCCTTATAGTAACTAGGAATGCACAAAACCAACGAGGATTAGTAGGCTTGATCAGAATAAAAACAGTTTTCCCCTCTTGCTAGAAGAGTATATAAAATTGACCGCCCTAGAAACTCAGGAAAGACTGGGTTCTAGGTAACCTATCTGAGCAATCGTTGGATAAAAGTTTACAAATGCAACCGTTAACCAATCGTAGCCCACGCTTGTTATCCAAATCCAGTCCTTTCATGGTTTCTGGGGTGGTCAATAGACCTGAAAACATCCACTATGAGGTTCCGGTCACGCAAGACTTGAAACCGAGGGTCCAAACACACACTTTCAGTGTGACACCTCCATACATCGTCCATTATGAACGGTACCGCATAAAAAAAAAATACTAGGCTACTTTTTTTCTTTTTGCTTCTTAAGGCGTGTGGTAACTATGGGCGAAGTTACTCGTTTGTCGGGAGAGAAGATTCATTCTCTTAAAACTTTACATGTTAAAAATCATGAGCTGTTGAATTGGTACGAAACAGCTCCTGCACTGACTGATCATTAAATATTTTGTCTTGTTGCCGCGAGTTGGGAATTCGTGAGAGAATTACGTGTATCAGTTGACGTCGTACGACATATGACATGCTCAGTACGTACTAATGTAACCATACATACGTCTTACACAATAAAGTGGCTTAGAGTAGCGGAAATTTATACACAAATTGGTTGGCTATGATTAATGTACGTACTTTGTTTGCTTATAGAATTCATTATGATATCTCACAAGTACACGAAGACTCCAGTAGAGACGGCTGCGGCAGCCGTGAACGCGGGATGTAACCTGGAACTAGGCATCCCTGAAATTTCAAAGAACATTTACTACTACCTTGGAGAGGCTGTGAGAGAGGTACATCGAGGTATTACGAACGAAAGAAAAGGGCTGAGAGGTAGAGACCGAGAAAGAGCGAGAAGACGTGAGGGAGTTAGGAAAGGAGGGAAAATAGCGGAATGAGATGGAAGGGAAAGTATAAAAAGAGGATGCAAAAAGAAAATGGTGAAGTGAGACGAGGTGGAGGTAGAGGAGGAAGTGAAAGGGAAGTGGATCAAGAAAAGGGGGGAAATGTATGTATTAAGATTCTGCGTGGACGTCTTGCGTGATCGAGCGATCGCGGGAAAACAATGTCACGTGATGGGACCTGGTGGACAGGTCGTGTTAAAAAAAAAAGAAAAAAGCCGTATTTTGAAACAGTGTTTTACCAATTAATATTACAGCGAGATTTAGGGGAGTTCTATGAAAGTTATCGACTCTTTCGAGTCTTTTACTCTTCTAAAGTTTATTGGAAAAGGAAAGACACCAAGTAAAGTTTTAATGTTTCAATAAATTCGTTATTATTTGTCGTGTTGAAGCGTGTTTTCAGATTTGAACTTTGACATTTTGTTGACTGTCGTATGGTCATTACTGCATCCCAGTACAATGTCGCAGATATAAAATCATGAAAAAGATGTTGAATTTTGGAAGTAATAAGTATAAAAATTATGATGACGAAAATTAGCATGATGATAGTGATGATGACAGTAATGATGATGATGATGATGATGATGATGATAGTGATGATGATGAAGATGATGATGATAGTGATGATGACAGTAATGATGATGATAGTGATGAAGATGATGATGATGATGATAGTGATGAAGATGATGATGATGATAATGATGATGATAGTGATGAAGATGATGATGAAGATGATGATGAAGATGATGATGATAGTGATGATGATAGTGATGATGATAGTGATGATGATAGTGATGATGAAGATGATGATGATGACGATGATGAAGATGATGATGATGACGATGATGATGATAGTGATGATGATAGTGATGATGATAGTGATGATGATGATGATGATAGTGATGATGATGATGATAGTGATGATGATGATAGTGATGATGATGATGATGATGATAATAGTGATGATGATGATGATGATGATAGTGATGAAGATGATGATGATGATAGTGATGAAGATGATGATGATGATAATGATGATAATAGTGATGATGATGATGATGATGATAGTGATGAAGATGATGATGATGATAGTGATGAAGATGATGAT
>JBAHVQ010226990.1:0-10587 GCA_036872915.1 Nanipora kamurai
TACCATTTATCATTTATCATTTATCATTTATCATTTATCATTTATCATTTATCATTTATCATTTATCATTTATCATTGATCATTGATCATTAATCATTGATCATTGATCATTGATTATTGATCATTTATCATTTATCATTTATCATTTGTCATTTGTCAGTTACCATTTATTATTTATCATTTTATAATTTAATGAGTTTGTCTAGAATAGGCGGATAATAATAGAAATTTTTTTTTTAATTTTTTCATTGCGGGTTGGTACAAAAACATAGCTTCTCGACAGTTTTTGCTAATCGGGCTGAAGTGTTTTAGTATGTAGACGTAATTTCGGAAATGCAGTTAAGTAGCAGGCTGGGGCATCGATCAACTTAGTATGCAGGGCCAGACAAATTCTCATATAAATAGGCTTCAAGAAGGTTTTTATCTTGAAACGAATCATCCACCCTTGCCGAGATCCCTCCGACCAGTTATTTGGTTTTTGTTAAGAGGAAAGCCAACCGTCTTAGCTAGGCCAAATCTTGCTATCAAATTTCCAAGAGTTTACTTATAGAAGGGTTAGAAAATTCTTTCATGTATAGGTTCTGGAAACTACCGGTTCTACAAACTCCTTGAAAACATTGGGGGAGATAAGCAAAAGAAACAACCTCCTTTGGCAAAAGACATTAACTAATAATAATGTCTTCGTAACTTTAAAAGCAACGTATTGAACTTTACAAATATTGACAGGTCAATATTGTAATATGTCAGTCATGTGTGTAATGTAGTTAGCATTTTGAATTATCGTTGAAAAAGGTTTCGTGTCGCATCACCTTGAGTAGGCTCAGATTTTGGAAACCAACGGGTGACGGACTTATCTTTGCTAAAGAATGTCGCGCTGACTCTGGAGGGAAGGAACATTTCGTGACTTCACTAAGGGCGACTACAAGGATGACTGCAAGGCATTTATGCAAGATGAATGCACTCTGGTCCTAGTCCGACCTTTAAAGATAAATCAAGGGTTCAATTGTTGCACAAGAGCGCGGCTTGTTTTATATGCCCATATTCTCAAGCTATTTTGTACAAATTAGAGAACTTCGAAAACCTAGCTTAGTCCCGATGTTCCTAGTTCGAAACCATTCAATGAAATTCAAACCATAAATCTTTTGCCTTGATGAGAATCTGGAGGCTTAAAGTTCTAACATAAATACGTTTCCAGTTTCAGTTTGCACTTCACATTACCTGCACAACTAATTCCATTTCCAAAAAATCCTTCTCGACATAAGCAAGTGTAACTACCATTAGTATTTACGCACGTTGCTTCGCGGTGACAATTGTTTGTGCCGTTGTCTTGACACGCGTTTATCTCTAGGAAAAAAATATTTTAAGATTTAATTCCAAGCCTCATACTTTTTAAATGCAATTACGATATACGAAAACTCAAAATGTGATCTCTTTCATTATAATAAAAAATTAATTTGCGTGTAAATTAGCCTGACTGAGGTTGTTCTGATCCTCTAAGTATCCGTGCTCCCAATTGGTGAAAGACAAACTGATGTAACTGCATGTAGAAAAACGAGTAAATTGATGACTTTTTTGATGAATTGACTGTTATGGAAGAGGCCTATCCAAATACAGAAGGACATGTTGGTAAAGAGTCAAACCAAGTAGACAAATTTGTATACTTAGGTGCCGTGGTGAAGGACACGAACGGCACGCAAGAGGATGTAAGGGAACGTGTGGAAGCAGCTTGGGCAAAATAGTGGGAAGGACGCTGTGCGGTCATGGACAAAAAAATTGAAAGTGAAAATCTATAAAGCAATGGTTAAACCAGCAATAATGTACGACGGGAAGCTTTAATCTTTTACCAGCAAGTATTTATGAGGTTTTCTAGATCAATCCACTTAGTATGCGATACTGGACGATATCTTCACTTAGGTAAGATGGCAGAAACTCGACTTTTTTTGCGATTATATAGGAAAAACTAACTAATGTAAAATCTAAGAGAGTACTTGAGGGTAGACCGGTGTTAATGGGATGCTGCAGATACTCCATGGTGAGGTAGAAACAGGGAGTCTTTCTCCTCACTTGTTTGGACGTTTTTTTAACAATGTTGTAAGTAACAAATTTAATGTTGTGATTGGTCACTTCATCTGTCGATTTGTCATGGATAAAATCCAGATTGCCGGCATTAAAAGATTTAAAGCAAAAAGCGAAGAAAGTGTTTGATAGAAGTGAGGATGTTACGGTGGATTTTAATTTGGATATATCCTTGACACAAACGAGAAGAAATAAATAAATACCAAGAAAAGGAGAGGTGAGATGTACATTGTGAGAAAAGTAACACATGACTGAGATTGTTCCTTCACGTGATGATGAGAACGAAGATGAAGGATAATGATCCTGTATCAGAATTTTCGCTTAGTAGAAATTATTATAATAGTAATCACAATCATGAGAATAACAAAAACATTAATGACAATTATAACGATAATAATGATAATTAAAATAATAATAATAATTATAGTGTTGATAATTATGGCAATAATAGTTATAATAATTATAATAAAAGATAATAATTAGAATAGTAATAATAATAGTTTCATCAATTTATCTATTTTCAATCTTTACATTTGGAGACATAAATTGTAATTTTTAGTGTTAGTAATGATAGTTTTATTTAAACTATTTACAAAGTTTTTTATTTGCACCAGCGATGCTAATAACAGTTTTAGTTCACCTTTTCTAATATATATATATATATATGTATATTGACTGAGACGTTGTAAATAAACGTTTACTGCTATATTTAAAAAAAAATTGAATATTTTTATTAAATAACAGTTTCCTTTGATAATACTACTACTACTAATAATAATAATGAAAGTAAAAATTGAGAAATGTTGTATGAATAATGTAAAATGTAATACAGTATGAATAAAATAAAATAAATTTAAGAAAGACAAAAATTATACTATGAGTAGATATCAAAGTAAACCTTCTTTCGCCAAAAGATTTCCACCTTTACAACGAGTTCCGTTTCCTGCGTATCCTCGGTCACATGTGCATGGATATGACCCAGGAACATCGTTGCATTTGGCTTTATCATGGCAAGGATAGTTAGAGTACAAAAGTTAGTTTGTAGGGCACAAAATAGGCGAGCTGCAACACATTAAATGGCAATAGTTGAAACAAAAAATTAACTCATTGTTTATATACCTGGTGAGGTATTTATGCTAAATGTATTTCCTGTAAGCAATCGTTAGGTCCTACCCCTTGAACGATTTACTTTAACTCTTAAAAATTGGCCAGCTCTCATATCACTTAATTGAACACTTCTCTTTGCTAATTCGAATGCCCGATTTTTCTGTTACTAAATAATTACCTCCTGTAAATGATGAGAGTGTTTTCACATTGATATAACCCTTTACAGCTTAAATTGACGTTACATAGCAGGCACATTTTTGGTCGAACTTCTTTCGGTCAAGTGAGCCGAGAAATTCCAGTAAAACATATACCTGTTTGCTCAGATAATTGAGCATAATCTTTTCCCGGCATAAAAGATACATTACTTTAACGCTTTTTGGGTATGCCATGGGGCAAAAAGCTGTGTCAGCAGTTTCGTTTCAGTTTCAATTATTATTTATAAAATTTGTTCAGAAATGTCGATATTTCAAGTGTAAATTTTACATTTCTTTTTGAAAGAGATTTTCCTTTCACGAATATTACTTTTTTTTAAATAATATATCGTCGCTATTAAAAAATATGGCAATATATCTTAATCATATGCGCTAAGGAACTCTGTTACATTGGATGATTTAACCTCCCAATTTGTGACTGAGTTAGGCCATTCTGCACTCAGTTGATGTCATGACGTCATAATGTTGGAACAATTTCATGGTTTTATTGATAGGAGCCATAATTTCAACCGAAACTGTAGTCTTCATCCAAAACCTATGTCTAACCCCAACTCTGACTTTAAATGAATTCGTCAAAAGCTGGTTCTAAAAACATTTTAACGACAACACAGTAGCTGTTAATTTGAATTTTCAGTTTGTAGTTTGATACTATTGAAGTCTTACGAAATTTTTACAATTTTGACATTTTTACCACAATTTGATCAGCAAAAATTTCCTAAGACAACACAGTAATTAAGAATAAACTATACTTTTTCAATAGGAGCTGTAGTACTTGTTTCAAACTTGAGTTTGTTGACAACGTCAGCATTTTAGATTATAAGTGAACGTTTGTCTGCAACCGTCTGATATCCGCTCTAACTAATGAGATACTTAGACACTCTAACTATTGAGCTACCGAAACTCAGTCAGCGAGCCAAGATGTTAGTTCGACATATGTGCTGTCCATGCGATGGCCACGATATTATAATAATATTAATGAATGACCCGAATGCTTGATGTTATTACAGATTACAAGTAAAAACTCATTTCTAAGAATGATTTTTAAAAACTAGGGCGCGAATGGAACCTGCCAGAAGGCCAATAAATCAAAAAGCATATTGTGAGAAAAAAAGCTATGAGGAAGTCCAATTCCTATCCTTTTGAGTATTTTGGAAAACTTTCGAAGGCGTCGAAAGTGTTGTATATACAGGTCGGGTAAACGAAAATTAAATTGCCACAAAATACGCCGTTTACAACGTCAGCATTAAATACCTTAAATGTCAAAAAACAGAAGTATAATAACTAACTTACGTTTAGGTACTGAGTAAATCGAGATGCGAAATTTGCCGCCACAGAACGTCGATTTGTTTCCACCACAAGGAAAATCACACTCCCTGTCCTCTACTTCGCCGATCCTGTCGAAGTCTTTTCCTCCACAATAGCATTCAACTCCAAACTGAAGTCCAGCAAAAGAATGCCTTTTTTTCTGGCAGTCCCTGACACATTTAGGAATCGTCATATTAACACTGTCTGGGAGTCTTTCTTGTAAAACTCTCGTCTGGTCATCTTTATAACAACCCATGTAGGTGGAAGTACTGAGATCTTAAAATGAACAATAAGGACAAATTAGCTCACGCTGCTATCTAGAATTTTGATGAATATAATCAATTGATGATAAATATTTTTGAACGCCAAGTCATGAATTCAGAAAAAACAAAAACTTTCCTTATTCTCATCTTAGTGTGATTCAAGCCTACAAATTTGTAATACCCAATGACGTATCAGATAATGAGACAAACTTTCAGCTGTATGCATAAATGTATGTGATAGCTCACAAGATCTGACTTCAAAGGTAGAACTAAAGCAAATGTGCTAAACTATATTATGCAGAAACACCGATACAATTATATTCCTTTCCATGTTCGTGGATTTTCAGTTGTGTAAATTTACTTTTTATTCCGGGGCATTTTGAATTCGGTCAGATAACTTTCAGAGCAAAGGCCACAAGGGAGACTTTACTAGCAACGGTGTCTGAGATTTTTTTATTTTAACATCGGAAAACTAAATAAAGCCTTTCTTTTCTTTATCTTGAATATCAAAAATAAAATAATTTGTATTGCAATAAATGCTGCTGAATATGTCCTTCTTCCAGACTTTTGTAGTGTTAGCACGAAGGTAGCGCCTGACAAAGTTAAAAGGTTGTCAACAATTTTATATCACTAAAAGCCAAAAGGATGAGGTTTCTGTCTGTGAAACCTTATCAGAGGACTCGGACCGGATTTAGACTGGGCTTAGGCTTCCAGTAGAAGTGCTGTTTGGAGAAACAAAAATATGGAGTTTATTTGCAACAAATTAGTCCTTTCGAGTTCAAATCCCGTCCGACTGAGTTAACACTTGATCGAATTCAACTTCAATCCTTTCTCAGACCATCTCCAATGAGTGGACTCGAATCCAGTCTAAATCCAGTCTGAATGCAGCCGGTTGCGTTAACACCAGTTAAATTTCAGTTCAAATCCAGCCCAAATCTTCTAATGTGAACGCACCTTAAGTCATGCACGAATGAAGGAATTACTCTTGAAACATTCAAATGAGTTTATTGTTCAATGATCATTATTCGAACTAACTATTCCAGAAAACTCCTACCTGAAGTCAGACCATCCGTAAATGAAGTGATGACAGAAAAAGAGAAAATGAAACTCAGTATATTGATCATCTAAACAGCACAATATGATAAAAACAATTAGTTTGCACTTTTACTTAACCCTTTCCTTCACAGTGCTGTTATACAGCAACAAGTTATAACATCAGACAAATTGGAAGAACAAAGCATAAAACAATAAGAGAACAAAGAACAAAAGGAAAAATCATGAAAGAAAGGGTTAATGGTCTTGTTCGGCATGTAGAAAGCAAGCAGATCCAGATTTTTAACTTAATTACTCGTCAATTCGTAACTAACCATTCAAATCGGGAGGATTTTCAGCCAGACACCCTATATCATCTGGGAGAACTGCTGAAAATAATTATGTTTCATCATCAAGCTCCAGTGAGAAAGAAAACAATTCGATAGTTTTCTCACTGCCTGACTCAGTATCTGTCACTATACTTCTCAGACCTTTAATATTAATAAGATAAAAGGCTTTAAGATTGCTAATCTCAATGTTAATAGCCTTTTAAAGCATATTGCTGAGATTAAGCACATATTGTCTATTAGTCAAATCGATCTTTTTGCCATAAATGAGTCTAAGATTGATGATTCAGTGTCTAATAATGAGATCCAAATTTTAGGATACATGTATAATCTAATTAGGAGGGATCGTAATAGAGTTGGGGGTGGTGAGGTTGTTATATCCGTGAACAGTCCTCATATTTAGAGAGAAATGATTTAATTGCGGATTGTCTGGAAATGATTTGTGTGGAGATTTCAAAGCCTCATGGAAAATCTTTTATTGTAAGTGCATGGTATAGGCCTCCCCACTCCGATTCAGATTTCTTCGATTTATTTGAATTATTTCTTAGCAAATGTGCCAATAACAACAAAGAGCTCTTAATTGTAGGCGACATTAATTGTGATTTGTCCAGGTCACAACATGATCCTAGCACGAAAAAGCTCTTATTCTTGAGCACATTGTATAATTTACAACAATTAATTGCTGAGCCTACTAGAGTGACAAATACCTCATCATCTTTAATTGATCAAATATTTTCAAACCAGCCGGAAAATATTAGATGCATTGGTGTAATTGATCTGGGTATATCAGATCACAGCTTAGTTTTTGCTGTTCGAAAATATCTAACCCCTAAATCAAGACAAGTTCGAAAGGAAGTACGTAATTATAAAAGATTTAACGAATACGACTTTATTAATGACTTATCAAATGTACCCTGGTCTATTATCTTGCAATTTGAAGACCCAAATGATTGTTGGAAAGCGTGGCATTCCTTATTTCTGGAAGTTCTTGATAGGCACGCACCGTTTGTCAAATCTTCTCAAGTTCCTTGGATTAATACTAGTATTAAGAAGAAAGTTTCATAAAAAGCGTGCCAAAAAATTTAATTCTCAAAATCACCGGGAAAGATATAGAAGTGAACGTAATAGAGTTAAATCCGAAATGAGAAAGGCAAAGTCTAACTATTTTCGTTCAAAAATTACGCTCTCAATGTTTTCTCAATTGAAAGATATGAAAAAAAGTTGGTGATTAATTAATTCCTTGTTAGGAAAGGATGGTAATTCAACTAGTATTGCGGAACTCACTATTAACAATCATGTTCTCTCAGATTCTCCATCAATATCGGAGAAACTTAATAATTATTTCATTAATATTGGCCCCACTTCGGCTGCAGAGTGCAGAAGCTCTTCAGAGGGGAATGAGGAGAATGCTAATATTAATAACGCACTTAACCCTGATACCCATTTTTGCTTACCCCCCAATAAGTATTACGAGTATTTTCAATAACCTAAATAAGTTAAAGATTTCAAAAGCAACGGGTCTCGATAAAATCCCAGCTAAATCCTTAAAAATTTCTTCGACTATTATAGCTCCATCTCTGACCTATATCTTTAATTTATCGATCACTATGGGAATTTTTGTAGACGATTGGAAAGTCGCTCGAGTAACACCCATCTATAAATCAGATGATAGACGTAAATGCGAGAATTACTGCCCAATCTCTATTCTATCTGTCGTAAGTAAGATCTTTGAAAAAGAAGTGTTTGATCAACTATATTGTTATTTAACTAATAATATTCTGTTGTCCCGATTTCAGGCAGGTTTTCGACCAAAACATTCTACATTGTCATTACTTACTCAAATGTGTGACCATTGGCTGGAAAGCTTAGATAACGGTGAATTAAATGGAATTGCTTTTATTGATATTAAGAAAGCTTTTGATTCAATAAATCACTCAATTCTTCTGAAGAAAATGAATGAGCAATTTGGAATTCGAGGAATAGAGTTAAAGTGGTTTCGATCTTATTTAACAAAACGAAAACAAGTGTGTTTAGTATTCCCCAGGGATCAATTTTGGGTCCGCTTTTATTTCTTTTGTATATTAATGATCTGCCGGATTGCCTTGAGGTCTCCACACCTGGTTTATATGCAGACGATACTCAAATTTATACATCATCGAGTAACTTTACTGATTTAGTAAGCAAACTCAACCAGGATCTCGAAAACATTTGTAACTGGCTCTCTAATAATAAATTACAGTGCCACCCAAAGAAAACAAAATTAATGTTTATCGGCTCAAATTATAGCCTCAAGACCAAAATTGATGATGATCAAGTGTTGATTGGCGATATACCTATTACTCGTTACTCTTCATTTAAATGTCTAGGAGTTCATCTTGATGAGAAACTAGCTTGGGAAAACCACATTGAACATATTTGTGCAAAGATTGGAGCCGGAATCGGAGTTATGAGGAGGGTTAAACCATTTGTAATTAACCAAACTTTATTAAATATATATAACTCAATAGTATTACCATAGTTTGATTATTGTTCGCCACTTTGGGATAAATGTGGCAGTTTGTTAAAGGAAAGGCTCCAAAAGCTCCTAAACAGAGCAGCAAGAGTGATTACAGGGGCACCATATGAAATTCGCTCTTATGAGGTCCTCCAGGCTCTGTCGTGGAAGAATGTGGAAGAAATACATATGAAAAACAAATCTGTGATAATGTATATAACATTGAACAACCATACTGCCCCAAATATACGGGCATCCTTTGTTCGAATGAGGGATAGTCAAAATGACTATCAATTGCAAAATAGAGCAGTTAATTTGATCATTCCTGGACCTAAAAGTGAATACTTAAAGAAAAGTTTTAAATACAGTGGAGCTGTGATGTGGAACATGCTTTCTACAGAAGCAAAACTGTCAGTTTCTCGAAGTAGCTTTGCAAGGCAAATTGAACTGTAATCTAGTTCGATACTGAGTCAGACTCCTTTTTAAGAGTGGTTTTTATTGACACTTATTAATGGGTTTTTTTTTCTTTTTTTACTCAGATACTTATAGTGTTTTTATAAACTTTTAACACTTATATATTTATAGCGTTCATAGAGTTTTATATTTATATAGTCATTGTGTACTTAAAGTAGAATTTCTCGACGCTTCTCAGGAAGATCATCAATTTTGTGGTGATGAGAATCGTGTCATGAAATAAATTTCCATGTATGTATGTATGTATGTATGTATGTATGTATGTATGTATGTAACCAACTCGTTCTAAATTATTAACATAATGTGATAGCGAAGAATATTTATAGGTCTTTTTAGACCTTTTAATATCTTGTATATATTAAATTTTGAACAGTTGAATATGAACTTTTAGTGTAAATAGTTAGTAAATGTAGGCAGCCGTAAGTAATATTTTCATAATTTATCCTTATTATATTATAACTAATACCATGTCATATACATGGTATGCTCTTCAGAAGTGGAGGAAACAAAGATCGAATATATCTATCCATCCGTCTGTCTATCTATCCATCTATCTATCTGTCTGTCTGTCTGTCATATTTATATATACATATATTTGTGGAACTCGTGAATAATTCATGTTTAACTCTAATTAGTACGACCCCTCAAATACCGGTCTTGAGTGAACTATGGACACTTCTGTTATTTTGACCTACTTCCTGTTTGAGTTTCGGCTTGGAATTAACTTTTTTGAAATTAGTGTAAGAAATTGAGTCAGAAAAGTGCTTTTTCTCGCGCGTAATGGGTCTGAAGTTTAAGCAAACGTTTTTGACTCGTTTTTTGAAATTCCTTGGACCGTAATGAGTTACTCATTACGCATGTAAATGCGACACAACGGAACCACTAGTGGTTGTATCTTGTTGATATGTATTTGATTTACATACCAGTTCTGTCAGACTGTCTAGACTCTCTAACACTCGAATAGAGACTATTTCCTGGTTAAAATAACTTCGAAGTCCTCATTTCACAAGTACTTTACAGAATTTGTATTTATTGGAATTTATTATTCATAAAAAATATATTTTAAATATTATATTTTAAATAATTTATTTGAATTTATAATTTATATTTGAACTTATTATTTATTTAAATTTATCTTTAAATTCGCGTTGGTGTCGTATCGGACATACAATCACTCGCCTTCGGCTCGTGCATGTAGATCTTATACAACACCGCCGCTCCTGTTGGCATTTATACATATATATATATATATATATATATATATATATATATATAGA
>JBAHVQ010227001.1:0-10587 GCA_036872915.1 Nanipora kamurai
TTATTTAATTCTAGTCACTTGGTCTGATGATGAATTTGTAATAAATTCGAAATATTACCATTTAAACATTCTCTTTTTTTTGGCTGATATCTTGAATTATACAAGATGATTTTATTAGGAATATATTTTGTTCTACATTGCTGAAGTCAACTGAAAAAGTTGACTCGAACGGGATTTGAACTCGCACCTTTGGGAATCCGGTCCGCCGCTCTACCAGTTGAGCTATCGAGTCTACAGGGATTGGAGGATAATAACTCGCCTCGAATCCCTGTAGACTCGAAAGCTCAACAAGTAGAGCGGCAGACCGGATTCCCGAAGGTGCGAGTTCAAGTTCCGCTCGAGTCAACTTTTTCTGTCGACTTCAGCAGTGTAGGTTAAATGTGAATTTGTCGAATAATTTTAAATCTTTACAGTATTCTCTACACTGTCTTCGTTCTGTTTACGGCGCCAGTCTGTCCATGTTAACGTCTCAGGATAACTTCATCTCGCAAAAGGACGAAAGCTGTTACTTAAGATTGAATTTAACCCGAGAGTACAGTTGTTTTAGGAGAAGTGGAGAGGTTTAAAAGTCATCAAACAAGCGACAAGTATCAATTGAGGCGGTCAATTAACAGTGGTTTCTTTAAATGATGCAATTTCAAATGACGCCGTCGTTCAATTTAACGTCGTACATCTAAAAGTGCCTATTGGTGGTTTGGAATCGTTAAGCAAGATAGGTTTCATTCGAATATTTGAGCAGTAAAATGGTGGAACATTAGGGTTGCCAAAGTTAAAACTTTTTATGCCAGAACAATGATTAGTTACCATCTTCGGTTGGAGCATTTTTTAGACTAATTATGTCTCTTCTCTTTCGCCCCTGAAACTTTTGCCGTCTACCGAACATAAATAGGGTGGCTGAAAAATATTTCGACAGAGATGAAGGCGAGTTTATGATCAAAATTACATTAGTTTTTACTTTATAATTCTTTAGACATCACTTGTTAAGGATAATGAAACCTAAAGCCTGAAAATGAGTGAAAAGTTTATGGGTTATACTTTCGAACATACGTTCATTACAAGTAATTGCATTGCATTTTTAATATCGTTGCAACCGAAGGATTCGGCGGAAAACGAAACTTCGTAACAGAAGTAATTGCCCTACAGAAAATTTTAAATAAGTCTGTGATTTACACATTGGGGAAGCTTAAATATTTAATGAACTGACATTTCAAGTAAATGGTTTGAACCTGGGAAAATCGTGAAAGGTCACGACAAAAGGCTTTCCTTTTGGGTCTGAAGATGACCGCCGCTAAGGCTGTCGAAATGTCAGTCACTTCCACCAACAGTCTTTCTCAAGGCTACACTAACCTGGACGATCAACTTCCACAAACATGTCACGAACTAACATTTCGTTGCTACACTCCCAACATGATCGGAGTTAATAAGGAATGAGAGGATCTCGACTTTAAATGGAGGCTGTGTTACAAGAATAGAACTGAAATTCAGTAATTCCTTATTCACTCTGATGATGTTGCAAGTGTAGCAACGAAACTTTAGTTTATTAAATATTTCCATTATAAAAATTTCTTTCGATTAAAAAGGGATAATAATATACATGAAAAAATTTCTTGATTCTGACTGGCTAAGGGCAACGCAGTTTTAAGGAAGTACAGTGCAAATTTATTGAGCCAGTAACCCAATCAAAAACCATAAAAATAAATAAGAGCCAATCAAAACATACCTCTCAGCTGTGGAAAAATTAAACAGAATTACGCCAAAAATGGCCGGCGTTTTAAGTAGATTTGCATTTTAAAAAGTTACTGCGGTTTTTGTGTAGATTTTCTTATGCGAGCGGATTTGGATGCTCGCATCTTTGAAAAACTCGTCTTTGAAAAACGTACTCGTGCATGTTTTTTCCAAATTGTATTCGAACCCACACTATTACCTATACTAATATAACGTTTTTGGAATAAATTGTGATGAATGCATGCCTATTTATCAGTTCATTCTGCTATTATACATTTATGCTGTATTATTTTTTAAATTTCTATATTTTTATTTGTATATGTTGTAGTTATTCTTCATTCATCTACATATTATTTCTAAACCAAACTTTTACAGATAGTCGGTTTTGCTTTTCATCATTTTTTCAGATTTCACTACTTCTCAGAGAACGGAAACAATGAATGTGACCAAAAAAGATTTGAGGTGAAGCTTATGATTAATTTGCTTTCCAGGCTTTCTCTGTAATGCATTCGACTGATCATTGCTATATGCAAATACCTATGACAAAAGACATCTCTATGTCCCATTTTCTTCCTGTTAAAATTTGGATTGGTAAATAACTCAAATATATATCCAATTAAACTGTCGAAACTTGGAATAGAGTTCACTGACATTTCCAATGAAAGTCCTTCACTCCGATAAAGTAGGGCCTTTGCTCGAAATGTCAATGTTCTTAATTCTAAGTTTTGGTTGTCCCCTAACCTTTTCGCTCTCTACCCAGACTACGTTGCATAGTGGTTTTTACCCGAAAGATAGTCTTGTCTGGCATTAGCAAGCTTGCATGATTTGATAACTTGTTAAGTGGAAGACATTCATCTAAACTATTGCATAATTCCATCCATCCATCCATCCACCCATTCACCCATTCATTCACCCATCTACCCACCCATTCCACCATGCATCCAACTTCCTATCCGTCCATTCATCCACTCACCTATCCGTTTGTACACCCACGTATTCATTCATCCATCCAAAACCCATTTGCCTATTCATCCATCTGCCGATCCATCTACCGTCTATTCATTCATCTACCGTTATATCTATCAGTTCTATCTATCTGTTTTACCGTTATATCTATCCGTCTACTATAGCATAATTTCATCAATCCATCCACCAATTCACCCATTCATTCACCCATCTATCCACGCATCTACTCACGCATCCTATCATTCATCCATCCAACTACCTATCCGTCCATGCGGTCACTCACCTATCCGTTTATACGCCCACCCACTCATCTTCCATCCAAAATCCATTCATCCATTCATCCATTCATCCATCTCCCGATCCATCTACTGTCTAGTCGTCCACCTACCGTTCCATCCTCCTAGCCAGTTACCCATCCATAAGTATTAGCTCATTGATCTAGTTTAATTTCTGGCACAATTGAGGCAAACGTTCACATTTCCATGAGAACACCGCTGGGCCATAATTTGTACTTTGTCGTACTTTAAGAGGCTTAAAAGTCATAAAAAAATTAGAAAGAGGTAATTTTTGACTGTTTTTTATATTACTTTTTTGACTCTGTAAAGAGTTGACAAATAATAAAGGGCACTGTATGGTGATGAAGTTTAAGAATTAAATGTTTATAGACAGTGTATGATCATTAAGTTTCTTCATGTAATGCATCTTTTTGCAGCTTGTCTACCGATCGTCCACGTGGACTCCTCAGAACTTTGCTTTGTTAATTTTCAAGCCCATTCACATCGATTTTTGCTCTTGATGAAAGAAATAATAGCGCAAGGTCCTTTACGGGAAGAGAAATTCCTTTACTTGTAATCAGTGTAATTTTATCTCATTTCCTTTTAGAGCGAGGATCTTCGATTAATTAGAGAGGAATACGAGAAAGCAGAAAATGATCTTCAGCGGTTGTCTAGATTACGAAATTGGTGCGCGCAGCTTGATTGGTATGGAGGCAACAAAGACAAGACAACAAACCTCAGGTAAGACTGATCTGCAAGAGCTTGGCGCACTGGTACCCTCGCTGTCACGTTACTAATACTTCTAAATTTAACGTCACTCATCAGAGATCAAATCCCTGACTCCTACCCATTGTGGTCTTGTTATTCCAAGTGACTTGATTGTGGGTTGTGGTCCTTTATGGCATATTTCAAAAACTCATTAATAATTCATTCGGAAAATACGAAGGAAATCATTACTGTGTCGTATCCTTATATGTGATAAGGACGTTTTTCTTGTCGAATTTTCTCGGATTAGATTAATTGTCAAACTTGGGGTTGTTTGTGTTGAGCGGTTTGTTTTGTTTAGGGGTTTGTTTTTGAAGCCATTCAAAAAGCTCGTAGTACGTGTTTTATCGGATCTAAAGCACTCGGCTTTGCCTCCTACTCGTTTTTTAAATAATAGTTAAAGGCTGCAGATGAAGACTTGATCAGATTCTCAAGTACACAGAGTTCGTTGCACTGGTCAAGTCTGAATTTTGGCCCTTTGAATGACTTCTCAAAATCATATTTCAAGTCCTAGGACAAAACCATATTTCAAGTCTTAGGTCAATCCGAATTTGAGCACTTTTCGAGAATATCGCCTCCAAAACTGTAGTTCTCGACAAATCACAATCACAAATTCGATAAACCGATATTTAATAAAAGCAAACTAACTCGCTACAATCTCACATAACGTGCGTTCGTTGTGACACTGTCTGACCACACACTCTCGCAATGTGTATGTAATTGTTTTTAGGAGCTAGGTGACGTCACAGAAACTTAATACTTAAACTTTACAGCTATACTGACAGTGCAAGATAACATATTATATAACTATTATGATCAGTCAGTCCCGACACCCTTTGAATAACTTCTCAAAATCATATTTCAAGTCCTAGGACAAAACGATATTTCAAGTCTTAGGTCAAGTCCGAATTTGAACCCTTTGAATGACTTCTCGAATCATATTTCAAGTCCTAGGACAAAACCATATGTCAAGTCCTAGGACTTGGAAAAAAAAAACAAGTCAAGTCCTCTGCCCAATATTTATCTAGTATTTCAAGTTCGTTCACGTGATGAAATTCAGCACGTGTGCTTGAGCAATTTGCTCCCAGTGTCCCAGGGCCCCATTGTCTTAAATTAATCCAATAACATAACTGCTTTTAAATTATGAACAATTAGAAACAACTGATCTTTCAAGAAGCCAGTGGAATAACTCTAAAAGAACTACCAATTTGTCATACATCTTATCATTGCTGTGCCGAGCAGTCCAGTTCTAACTAAGTTCAAAAGTGGCGCAAGTAGTAGCACTTGTTAAATATTTTGTTTAAATGACATCACATTTTAATAAAGGAGAAGATACATGATGAACGCGTTATATTATTCGCGAAAGTTGACGTATTTGAAACGTTTTTTTCCTTATATGGTCTCCAATACTATCCTGCATTAATTCCTCTATATCATGAGCAACGAGATAATTTTCAACATTGTAAACGACTCAAATTCACAAATGAAAGTCCATACAATGATAAAAGAGTAGTGTGATACGTATGCGAAAACCTTAAAATGGTAAAATGGACGTTGCGAGCGAAGGTGCTTCGTTGTTTCGCTAGAAACGTAAGTTTTATTATTCCTTATAACAAAGAGGGGAAGATTACTTCCTTTTGATTGGCTAATGAAGGAGGGTTTCTTCCTAAATTGAAGCCAGTATTATATCTTTTGCCCTTCATTAAAGCAAAAGCGATGTTTATTTGAGCGATTCGCATATTCAACAGATCTTCTCAAAGCTTCTACGTTTGTTTAGGAGTTAAATTTCAATAAAGACTTCAATTAAAATCAGATTTCAATAGCGGTAAAAGGAAATTCATTCACAACAACTAATTAAATATTCCGTTAAATTGAAGTTCATTGAGAAAAAACAGTAACAGTTACGAAATTTCATTAGCGTCAATCAAAATACAATAAGAAAAATGAGAAAATCAACAAAATAAAGTAAAAAGATTTGGCGGGACAAGTTAGTGTCCAAACCATAAAGTAAAAAATCATGGTTTGCATTTAACCATTGTGGAGCAGTCTTTACTTGAATTTTGAGTTTGCAGTTTGATACTATCAAAGTCTTAGGAAATGTTTGTTGATCAAACTGTTGAACGCCGTAGACTCAGAAAAACTCTGAGCTCCAGACGGGTCTCGAACCCGGAACCTGAATGCTAGCCAGACGCTCTTGACGCTCAAAATTCAAATTAACATCTAACTGAAGAGCTGATGTAAGAGAATGAACTCGAGTAGAGAATAATGTTTGACACAAGTCACTGCCAGTGACGAACCATACATGAGAGAAAGCCAGTCGGGCTAAGTAGAGAAAACTCTACTTGGCCCGGCTGGGATTCGAACCCGCGACCTTCGGTTTGCTAGCCCTACGCCCTACCATTTGAGCTACAGGTTAAGTTGGGAGCTGTTTGCGAAATGTTACTTGGGTTTATAATATTTCGGAACAGACTAGTTTCTTCAATATCGGAACAATTTAAGTCTTACCTGAATTAGAATAGCTGATGTAGAATTAGATAGGTTCGAATCCCAGCCGGGCCAAGTAGAGTTTTCTCTATTTGTCCGGTATGGTTCATCACTCCGAGTGACTTGTATCTAACATCTAACTGAAGATTTACCGACATCTGATGACAGGTGAGAAAAACCGCTGCACATGCGCGTAATTATTAATATAATTAGATTTAAAATGGCGGCAAAAAACTTCGTAAAAGAACGACGACGAAACGGCGCCTTTTGAGGTATTAATAAAAGTTGACCAAGATTATTTTTGGATTAAACAAGAAGCTGCGTCAGTCGTGCAAACAAGGAATGGCCTTTCTTAGCGATCGACTGACCACCTAAAATGTATGCGCAGTTTTGTTTAACCAGGTTTTCCCGGAGCTCGTAAATTGCTAAACTCTGCCAAGGATTGCTTACAACACAACAATAAGGCCGGGTTGAATTTAAGATTTTACTTTACGGAAATATGTTCCCAGTTGACTAAACAAAAAAATATATTTAAAGAAGAAAAATCCGTGGTGACGAATTTTTTTACTACACAAACAAATTTTCAATTCAGTCATCTTAACGTTCTCGTGCTCATTCGGTTTCGAACAAATCAACTCGATAATCTAGAATTTAAACAATTTTTTTTTTAAATTAAAGCCATTTATGTCCAGTGGTTTGTCTAAATTAAATCTACAAGTTGTAGATCGGGAAAGTGCTGCATTATTTTTGTAAAAAGAAGGAACACCGAGAAATCTTTAGGTGGGCTAGGTAACATTGTAAACAGTAAATGTGTATCTGTGCTGTATTATAAGTTTTTCGGGTTTCCCGCCCTTTTTTAAAATCCTCAACCTAGCTTGTTGAATGCTGAAGCTATTGCTAACTAACGGAGTAGTTTTACTTGTAGATCGGAAGGGCATGGAAAGTTGTTTTGCACATGTTAGCAACTTGTCTGCGGTACCAGGGATTTAAAAGATCGATAAACATTTGCGTTCGTCACTTCAAACAACTTTCAAAACAGAAAAATTTCACTTGTTTCTTTCTTTTTACGAGTACACAGGAGAGTTCAGAACGTATTCTAAAGGTGTTTGAGGACGTTCAGAACGTACTTCCTTACTTGTTGGAAGCAAGGAAAACATTTCAGCCAAGTCATCTTTACAAGATGGAAATTACATGCGAAGTTCCTTTAAAATTCACGCAAAATTGACCATTACCTCAACACTTCAAATTTTGCTCTTGGAAAATAATATTTATCACTTGATATAAAATGTAACAATTCAAAAGCCATGTGCCAAGAATCTATAGTATAATTACATGGGGTGAGCAGTACACGTCCTAGAGCCCTCTGAAATGTTGAGGAAGAAAACGGTTAACTTAACATAAACTCAGAAAAATCATAACAAAAGCAAAAACACGATGTTTGAAAACAGTGTATACTACACAAAAATTCAAATGCAATAACAGTATAAATTCAGAAGGTTCAGAAACCAAATCCTAAGCAAAGGACACTTCACCAAATATCACTACTGATGTTAAGCACACAATAGAGTTATGTCATCTCATGTTAACAAAATGGTAATATTGACTGTGATTTTGTAGAAATTCTCGAGCAATTTCTAACGGTGATCAAAAATTATATCAACTTCATCAACACCATTTGCCTTTCAAAAGATAGCAGCACGTGTACAGGATAATACATTATTGGCCACTGTAGTAACTGATCGTCAGCCGTTTATACTAATAATATAAAAGACAGATGAATTAATTACTAAGAATCTATCCTCATGTTCCTGTCACCATTAGGAATGATGACATTGTAGTTTGTCATGGAGAGATTGATTTTGGAATTATCATTGGCTTTATCAACATCAGCTACTTGGGAAGATTACCTTTAACATTCAGGGAATTCAATATACCAAAGGGAAGAAAAAGGGCTGTGAAAATTTGATATGGGCAAGTAGAACACATTGAGTACTTGAAATTTTCAATCAGATGAAAATCCAGGCATGTTCTCAGTTTTTCAGAGAAAGCTAACATCTCTCTCCCAGCATCTGCTATGATGAAACGTTTAACTTTATTCAGAATATTTCGCACAAATATTTCAAGTCAATATCTAGTTTAATATTTCAATGAAAACAATTAAACAAATTAACACTTCAACGCCCAGTGTCTGATATATCGGACGTAAAGCTCAAAAGAAGAAATGAGAAAACAAACAAAAACAAAGAGAAGACAAAGAACAAAAGTTGAAGGATTAAAAAGCTTTCTATCCTTAATCGAATCATTTGACATGTTTCTTCACCAACAAACATTTTTATTCCACATAGAGCTATCCACAGCATATGATGTTTTAGAAATTAGAGTGCTGCGTCGGCAGTATTGAACGGCTATGTAGATAGTCAAAAGGTATGAGAAACTGGGAGACTAAAGAATGCTTAAACTGATGTTTCGAGCGAAGGCCCTTCGTCGGAGTTAAAAAAGGGCCTTCGCTCGAAACTTCAGTTTATGCATTCTTTAGTTCCGGCAGTTTCTCAAACCTTTTGACTATCTACATATGATGTTTTAGGTTGTATTCTTATGAAAGACACCATAACTTAGACCCATAGATGAGTTTCTTCAAACACTACAAAGATGACTACCACTCATGCCTAGATCATATATTAAGCATTGCACCTAAGTTTAAAAGAAAACCTTGATGAAAACATTGCTATTCTAAGTGGAGGCTATCCCACATGGAAATATTTTCAAGCTTATTGCTGAAGCATTTAAAAAAAGGTAAAAGAAGGAAGTGAGCCGAAATAATATCAGTGTATATTACACAGGTTTCTGTAGCAAAACATGCTCGTACCCAAGTACACGTACGCATGAATGCATGAGCCGACTCCAACATTATAAATCCATTACCTCGCATTATTTTACTTCTTCATTATCTTATTCTCCAGTTCAGCCCAGCCTTGATAAAAATCCTTGACATCATTTATAATTTGGCAAGGACTTTTCCATGTAGCGCTAAATGCTCTGGAGTTAACCGTCCTTTTACTTCGACCAGTTTCCTTAATGTTGCAGAAGATTGTTTTTGGTAAAAACAAGACCATGTCAACTAAGTCCAAATGCTACCGGACTCCAACGCTGATCTCGGCAGCTTTTGGTAGATGGTCGATTGTCCGTGATATGGTATTTGTGAAGTATTGCATCAATCCAAACATTTACCGTCACATTACAAACCCCTCTGGCCATCCGCATGCGTTCCGGTGAACTGAACAATTATCTACATGTTCAGTGATAAGCCGCATGAAAAATGGCAAAATTGTAAGCCAGATATCAACTTAAATCCTTCTCCCTCGCATTAAAACAACTTGAAAACATCGCCAATTTCACGGCTTAGGTCAGCAGATTTATGGTCTGCGCAAGCTCAATACTGATATCTATTGACCAATTAGCGGTTTTTCCCACCTGTCACATCTAAAGGCTTGCAGTCCAGTAATTCATTGCCGACTGGCTTGTCCCAGATTTAAATACCGAATGTAACCTTGCTCTGTCATATCAGTTCTAGTGGCTCAATGGTTGGAGCGTCTGACTAGCATTCAAAAGGTTGCGGTTCGAGTCCCGTCTGGATATCAAAGTTTTTCTGAGTCTACAGCGTTCCACAATTTGATCCGACAATCTTTACTTATCGTTTAACTCGTGTTTCAGTCAATTTTTTGTTGTTCAATCTCTTCTTTGAATTTAGTTCGCAGTACGTTTACTCATTTTAAAGGACTTGTTGTATCAGCTTTGACTTTGGCCGTGCAATAGAAAGGGTTCTTCACATCTCATGCGCTATTTGCCCTTTGTTATAGACGATTAATCACATGGGTCCTCGTAATATTAGAGTTTAATTTTACTAATGTTTTCAAAATTGACAAACTACTCTCGTCTCTTCTCTTCGCGCAAAATTAATCCTTAGTTTTACTTGGCCCCATGTCACTACCTACACAGTAAAAACTGACTGGATGAAATAATACATTTTGCTGGTTACAACCAATATGAAATGGTCATTTTAACCAATTATTAATTGGTTAGTCAATTATAACCAATATAAAATTGTCGCTATGACCAATTAAGTGGTTATACTACTTGAATCCGTTATGAGATGTCTATTTTAACCAATCATATATTGGTTAGTTAGATAACACTTATTTAAAATGGTATTCATACATATATTTATATATAGACAAGTAGCAAGTTCAGAATCATATGAGCAGAGTGCTCGATACCAGGGTAGAGCGGAATAGTACGACAAAATGGCAAACTTGAATTACTTCATTTAAACTTTAATCACTACAAATTTGTTTCGTATGGCAAGCGCAGCTTA
>JBAHVQ010227012.1:0-10586 GCA_036872915.1 Nanipora kamurai
TCGAAATGTTCATATTTTGAACTTATTTAGAAAGTATAAAAGTGACTAAAAAATCGACAAAAACCATGGGTTAACCCCTTTGATTTTTGGTGGAATTATTGAGTCCAAATAACATAAAGAAATATTAGCAAAAAATGACTTAAAAAGCTACCAAAGTGCTTTATTTGCCGTGAACGTTCATATTTTGTGGCATATTTTCTTAGTTTAAAAGACGTCTAAAAATCTCCAAAAAACATGGGTTAAGCCCTTTGGTTTTTAGTGAAATTATTGACCCCAAAAAACACAGAAATATTAGTATAAAATGACTTAAAGAGCTACCAAAACGCTTTATTGGCCGTAAACTTTCATATTTTGTGGCATATTTTCTTAGTTTAGAAGATGTCCAAAAATCGCCAAAAACCATGGGTTAAACCCTTTGGTTTTTAGTGAAATTATTGACCAAAAAAAACACACAGAAATATTAGTTTAAAATAACTCAAATAACTACCAAAACGCTTTATTTGCGCTAAACGTTCATATTTTATACTTATTGCCTAAGTTGGAAAGTGGTCCAAAAATCGCAAAAAACCATGGGTTAACCCCTTTGGTTTTTAGTAGAATTATTGAGTCCAAAAAAACATAAAGAAATATTAGCAAAAAATGACTTAAAAAGCTACCAAAGTTCTTTATTTGCCGTGAACTTTCATATTTTGTGGCATATTTTCTTAGTTTAAGACGTCCAAAAATCGCCAAAAACCATGGGTTAACCCCTTTGGTCTTGGTGAAATTATTGACCCCTCAAAAGAGACAGAAATATTAGTTTGAAATTACTCAAATAGCTACCAGAACGCTTTATTTGCCCTAAACGTTCATATTTTAAGCTTACTGCCTAAGGTGAAAAGTGGTCCAAAAATCGACAAAAACCATGGGTTAACCTCTTTGGTTTTTATTGAAATTATTGACCTGATAAAATACATCGAAATATTAGATGAAAATGAGCGAAATAGCTACTAAAATTTTCTATAAGCTGTAAATTTTCATCTTTTTGGAATATTTTGTTAGTTTAAAAGTGGTCGAGAAATCGACAAAAACCATGGGTTAACCCCTTTGGTTTTGGTGCAATTATTGACAGGAAAAAAGACTCGGAAATATTAGTATAAAATGACGGAATAGCTGCCAAAACGCTTTATTTGCCCTAAATTTTCTTAGTTTGAACTTATTTAGAATGTTTATATGTGTTCGAAAAATCGAAAAAAAGTGGGTTAGCCCCTTTGGATTTTGGTTGAATTATTGTCCCAAAAAAAGACACCTAAATATTGGTTTAAAATGACGCATATAATGTTATATGTTACTCCGAGTGATGAACCATACAGAACAGTAGAGAAATCCCTACTTGCCCCGTCAGGGATTCGAACTCGCGACCTATGGTTTACTAATCCGACGCTCTGCCACCTGAGCTACAGGTCAAGTTGAGAGCTGGTCGCGAAATGATCTTACTTGAGCCGTTGATATTTCGAAACATATACTAGTTTCCTCCATATCGGGACATTTAAATCCTATCTGATTTTAAATAGCTTAAGTACAACAATGAAGTCAGGTAGAGAATACTGATGTTAGATGTTACTCCGAGTGACGAACCATACCAGACAGGGATTCGAATCCGCGACCTTCGGTTTAGTAGTCCGACGCTCTACCGAGTTACAGATCAAGTTGGGAGCTGGTCGCGAAATGATCTTACTTAGGCTGTAGATATTCTGAAGCATATACTAGATACCTCCATATCAGGACATCTAAATTCTATCTGATTTCAAATAGAAGAAGAATGAACTCGGTTAGAGAATAATGATGTTAGATGTTACCCCGAATGAGGAACCATACCAGAAAGGGATTCGAACCCGCGACCTTCGGTTTACTAGTCCGACGCTCTACCAACTGAGTTACAGATCAAGTTGGGAGCTGGCCGCGAAATGATCTTACTTAGGCTGTTGATATTCTGAAGCATATATAAGATACCTCCATATCGGGACATCTAAATTCTATCTGATTTCAAATAGCTTAAGCAGAAGAGTGAACTCGGTTAGAGAATAATGATGTTAGATGTTACTCCGAATGAGGAACCATACCAGAAAGGGATTCGAACCCGCGACCTTCGGTTTACGACGCTCTACCAACTGAGCTACAGGTCAAGTTGGGAGCTGGTCGCGAAATCATCATACTTGGGCTGTTGATATGTCGAAACATATACTAGTTTCCTCCATATCGGGAGATATAAATCCTATATGATACTAAATAGCTTAGGTAGAATATGGATTTCCTCCGATATGGAGTAAACTAGTGCATGTTTCGAAATATCAACAGCCCAAGTAAGATCATTTCGAGACCAGCTCCCAACTTGACCTGTAGCTCAGCTGGTAGAGCGTCGGACTAGTAAACCGAAGGTCGCGGTTTGAATCCCTGCCGGGCCAGCTAGAGTTTTCTCTGCTTGTCTGGTATGGTTCGTCACTCGGAGTAACATCTAACATTACTCTCTACCCGAGTTCACTCAAAAGGATAGGATAGGATTTAAATGTCCCGATATGGAAGAAACTAGTATATGTTTCGAAATATCAACAGCCAAAGTAAGATCAGTTCGCGACCACCTCCCAACTTGACCTGCAGCTCAGTTGGTAGAGCGTCGGACTAGTAAACCGAAGGTCGCGGGTTCGAATCCCTGCCAGGCCAAGTACAGTTTTCTCTACGAGTCTGGTATGGTTCATCACTCGGAGTAACATCTAACAGTATTAACGTATTACTATATATTATAACGTATTATTATATATTATATATTATAACGTATTATTACCAAGCGTGGATATGACTACAGATCAGTAGACATACTTAATGAGTTGGAGTTACCAAATGTAAATGTAAGAAGACAACCAATTATGTAATATAATGCATAAGGTTAATAACAATGAGGTACCTGACTATCTAGTCGATCTATTTACTAAAACAGGTTCAGCTCATGATTATGAAACGAGACAGGCTGAATTTAATTCTGAGCCCCCGAAACCAAATACAAACTTTTGTAAAAAGTCATTTTCATATAGAGGTGCTGTGGCTTGGAACAAACTTCCGACTAATTTAAAAAGCTTGAATTCATTTACAACCTTTAAAAGAAATTTAGTACTAAATAATTTTGTGTAATATTTCTATCCTTATTTTTGCTTTATATAGTAAAACGTTTTTAAATATGCATGTGCACAGCCTATTGGAAGATTAGATCACTTCTCATCCTGTAAATATTTTAACTTTACTGTGAAATAGTACCGTGGGTAAATAAAGTCATTATTATTATTATTATTATTATTATTATTATTATTATTGAAGAAAGTCAGCTCCGAGGAGCCAGGGAGGTTTTTTAGCCCAAACTACCATTTCATGCCAATATGGGCACATGCCTCAAGAAATATAGTGGTAGGCATCCGCTACGTGACAAGCACACGGTATTTAGCACTATGCCTTTCTACCCCACAGCCTCACATACACAATTATTATTATTATTATTATTATTATTATTATTATTATTATATTTGGCAGGCATCATAGTTGTTATTAGAAGTCGTTGTTATTACAAGTCGTTACTAGAGTAACGGCAATTTACAAACAGAACAAATATATTGAGTTTTTAGCTACCCTGTGGTACACGATGGCAGTAAACGCAAACAAATAAAACATAAAGATACAGTGGACGTATTTGAAAGTACATGACGAGTTTACTAACCGTGTACACAACCAAGACAAATTAAACTGCAACGGGAACCGTCGTAACTCGCCAACTACAATACATTCACCCGACTGTAGTGTAAATTCGGTCGCCTTCTTGCTTTCCTTATCGTTCGAATCATAAATCTTGCTGTAATAACTGAGCTCCTGTATTTTACGTCCTTAAAATCGTCTCTATGTCCTTCTCTTCACAACCAACTACAAGCACCTTGCTTACGTTAATGAGTCAGATTTACATCTCCAAGGCAAGTCGTGCATGCATAATAACCAGCTGATCTACAAACTTTTTACCCTAGAGATTATTTTACTAACCTAAACGACTTTTAAAACGACTTGTCGTAGCCACGTGCGCTGATCCGCTAGACCTCAGTAAGGAGATATTTGACAGGCATCATAGTTGGTTAACTAGAGCAACGGCAATTTACAAACAGAACAAATATATTTAGTTTTTAGCTACCCTATGGTACATGATGGCAGTAAATGCAAACAAATAAAACATAAAGATACGGTGGACGTATTTGAAAGTACATGCATGAGTTTACTAACCATGTACCCAACCAAGACACATTAAACTGCAACGGGAACCGTCGTAACTCGCCAACTACAATACATTCACCCGACTGTAGTGTGAGTTCGGACGCCTTCTTGCTTTCCTAATCGTTCGAATTATAAATCTTCCTGTAATAACTGAGCTCCTGTATTTTACGTCCTTAAAATCTTCTCTCCTTCGCTTCGAAACCAACTACAAGCACCTTGCTTACATTACCAAGTCAGATTCACATCTCCGAGGCAAGTCGTGCATGCATAATAACCATCTGATCTACAAACTTTTTACCCTAGAGATTATTTTACTAACCTGACATTCTAACAAATACTTATTCACATCAAATATACCAAAATCCACGAGTTCGTAAAACAAATCGACAATGACTTGTAATTGAAAACTGAGAAATGATAGAACTACAACTAAGCGAAGAATACTTAAGTAGAACGACTTGTCGTAGCCACGTGCGCTGATCCGCTAGACCTCAGTAAGGAGATATTTGACAGGCATCATAGTTGTTTGTTTAACAAGAGCAACGGCAATTTACAAACAGAACAAATATATTGAGTTTTTAGCTACCCTATGGTACATGATGGCAGTAAATGCAAACAAATAAAACATAAAGATACAGTGGACGTATTTGAAAGTACATGCACGAGTTTACTAACCATGTACCCAACCAAGACACATTAAACTGCAACGGGAACCGTCGTAACTCGCCAACTACAATACATTCACCCGACTGTAGTGTGAGTTCGGACGCCTCCTTGCTTTCCTAATCGTTCGAATTACAAATCTTGCTGTAATACCTGAGCTCCTGTATTTTACGTCCTTAAAATCTTCTCTATCTCCTTCGCTTCGAAACCAACTACAAGCACCTTGCTTACATTACCAAGTCAGATTCACATCTGCAAGACAAGTCGTGCATGCATAATAACCATCTGATCTACAAACTTTTTACCCTAGAGACTACTGAAAGAAGCATTAAGTCTATTGTATAACCTCATTTTTTTCCCAAAAAGCATGCAGCTTTTAATTACACCACCTTGGTTTCGCACTGCTGAGTTGTTACGAATGATTCAAATTATGCTCCCACACGTAATGCAACGCACTATATTAGCATATTAATTCAATGTTTGTATATGGGTCAAGTAGATATATTCACAAGGAAAGGCCAAAAAACACCGACTGGGCAAAGTAATACTTGTAATTTCCAGCAAACCTCCACAACTGGTTTTTCGCCGATGCCAACTAATGCCGATTTCGTAGACAGCGTTTGGGGTTTAAGAAAATCGTACGAGCTCGTCAAAGGAGTTGACTGTCCCACTACCGTAACATATTTTGACGTAATTGTTTTTTTTGATTCTGGTGAGGCTACAAAGAGAAGAAATGCTATTTGTGTATTCGAACTGAACAACGGAATGCCGCTTCGTCGTCATTAGGGACTTTAAGATAACACTACGACTACGAGAACGGCTACGTCTTTAGACAATAGAATGTCATGCCTAATACACAGAACGGATGCAAAACATTGGTCCCAAGAGAAATCTTCACGCTGTCATGACTCTGCTTACAACCTACAGCAAGCATTTTAACGTACTGGAGACAACACGGGGCCGGAGTGACTACAGAACGTCAAAAAAAGCTTGATTTTTTTTTGCTAGAAACATGGCTGGAAAGCTCTTTCTTTTTCCGAAGGGAGACAGAATTTCGAATCCTTGTGATAAGATATACAAAATTCAAAGTTTACTTGCATACTACTAGTTCCTATTAATTGAAATTCTTCAACCGTAGTCGTAGTCCGTAATAGGAATCTTAAAGTCCCTATTATGAGGCCTACGGGGCTTACTTCACTTATTATGGTGGAATGTCAAGCACGGCTCTGGTGTTTAGAACCATAATCACCCCATACAATTACGACTATGTCTACGACTACATTTTTTATCCAAACGGTGTCATCGAAGTGAAAGTGAGCACGTCTGGGTATATATGGCCCAGCTACTGGACGCCCGAAGAAGGCCGTTCTTCTACGAGAGTGTACAAAGATGTCGCAGCCTCGATTCACGATCACTTTTTTCATTACAAAGTCGACCTGGACATCGCCGGGAGAAAGAACTCCGAGGTCATCAGTACTAAAGTTAACAAGACCACCAGGTGGGCCCTGAAAGGTGCGTATCATTATGAAAAGTACTTCGAACATGACCATAAGAAGACCGAGAAAGCCGCTGCGTACACGTACGATTTCCAGACTCCGTGCTACTTAAACTTTTACAACCAGGCGGCCAAGAATGGCTATGGGGTGCGGCGTGGATATCGTGTTCAGTTGAACAGTATTATGAAACAGATGTACCCGCACGACTGGCCGTATACCAAGGGACTCCGCTGGTCTTACAACCAGGTGGGTATTTCCAAGTACAAGAGAAACAAAACCAGAAGCTCTTCGATTTACAATCAAATGGACTTTTTTGATCCAATTGTCGACTTCGGCGAATTAATCGACAGCAACGAGGACATAAGCGACAAGGATTTGGTCACGTGGGTTACGGTCGGCGTTATGCAGCTTCCTCATTCCGATGACGTACCGACTACTTCAACCGCCGGAAACTCGGCCCGGTTCTTTCTCCGTCCGTGCAACTACTTCGACGAAGATCCATCAATCGCCTCCAGAGACAACGTAGTAATTACGCCGAGTGCGAAAGGGCCCAAGGTCGAGAGATCAGAAAGAAAGGAACGTCCTTCGTGCGTTCCTCGCGATGGTCCAATCGTTCTCTCTGGAAGGGTTGACGAATAGGGACACAAAGCTTTCAACTTCATCATTTGAGAATAAATAAGCAACTAGCTATCTACAATGTCTCGTCTTTTTCACATTTAATCCAAACAGTACTTACATGGACATCGGCAGCTGTGCAGTGAAAGGAGGTCGATTGTCCAAATCCCCATACTGAACAAATGACATGAATTTTTAAATCATAACTACGCCGGAACGGAACAGAATCCTTAACGTATTGGTGTTACAAAATCACGTAACTATTTCTTCCACACTTTTCCTAGTACTTTGGGGTACAATTAAACAGAATCAGTGTAGTTGCAATTACTGAACGTAATAACCAGTCACAAGATTTCTTGCATTTTGTATTTTATAACTTAACTAAAAAAACTAAGCCTTTCCCGGCGATCTCGGACTTTTTAATATTTTACTCAGGCGAACGCCAGAGTATTTTACTCGTCAAAGGGAGAGACACTGCCGAGAAAGGGAGAGACACTGCCGAGAAAGGGATAGTAACTAAAAAAATTCTTTCTTGGCGGTCTCGGACTTTTTATTACTTTACTCTGGGTAACGCCAAACAATCGTTGTAAAATCTTACGAATATGGCATTCCTGTGTCTACCACCACCACTACTACCACCACGACTACCACTACTAAATCGCAAAACAAGGGAAAGAAGTCAAGCCTGAGATATAAGACTCATCATAAGCACAAGCTTTAGATCAAAGTCCAAGCATAAGCAAAGAACCAAGAGCTCAACAAAAGGCGAAAATGAAAAAATTCTTGTTTGTCTTTGCAACTCCCAGAGGAGAATTAATGGTTTGTTTTCGGAATTGATGCTGTCCTTATGCTTGTCTGTCGTGAGAACCAGACTTTTATGTAGGAAGCGACCGCGTATGCGGCGTTCGCATTAGATTGTGTCGAGGCAATTTGAGTGAAATCGTCTGTACCAAAGGCGAGCACAAACGCGGGTGGAAGTTGGTTCGTGCGGAAATCCACCGAGATTGCCTCCACAGCGAATTCCTGGACAATGGTCGCACCAACTATTTGTTATCAACTCATCAGTGCTTTTCTTTACAGATGTCTCGCCCCAGGTGACGCTTGATACTTGTGATTTTAAATCCCAAATACATCTGAGACAATAATCAACTTACTGTATGGTTCAATCAGACTACCTAGTCACTGATACTCCATTCTACTTCGTCAAATAACCTAATAGAAACATGTGCTTGTGCAGTTGAATAATCCTTTCCCGCATTTCCTCCAGTGCTCTCATGAGACAATGGATCCAAGTCGAGGCCTGAGTGGACAAAATAGGAAAAACGTAGTAAAATGTCTAATCAGGCCTCGACTTTGATTTGTTTCGTTAGTCTTGGAACCCCATGGGTACTTTTTCTAGCTAACGTTTTATTTTAATCACAAAACCATAATTTCTAGTATGTTTGAAAACTGAATTATTGACTTTGACTGTTTACTGTAAATTAGCTTAAGTCTTTGAAGTCCGAAGAAATTGCTAAAACAGCAAAAATAGGTGTTGCTAAACATTTAGTTACGCGCAAAAAAAACGGCCGAACTGTCGGGGGATTTACAAGGCGAGCCGTAGTAAATCTCCATACAGTTCGGACGCAAAGATTGTAAATTACTTATGCAATGAATGCATCTTAAAGTGTATATTTACGAACTATTTAGGGATACGAAGCATTTGAGCCAAGAAATTCGAAGGAAAAGGTGCACGTAATTTAGCACGAGGTTGTATCCATATTTACAAAAGTGATTAAATATTCATTTTCTTTTGTTTTTCCTTTATGATTTATTAATGAATTGGATAAGACTGACTACAAACATTGTAATTTCAATTCAAAAAATTCTGAAAGGTGAATGAATTTAACGGTGAAAATGATACGGTTCTAAAATCTGACAATTTCCCGCCACGTGTAATGGGAGCTTTCCTTTCCGGAACGTTCCTTGGTTACTAAAGCAACTGCCGGATTTAGCACCGAAATGTTGCCCGGCTCATGGAATGAAAGTGAAAAAATGTTTACAAGGGCTCAAACAATAAAGAGTTTCTAGGTTGAAGGTAAAAATACCAAGCGAATAAAAAGTGATAATGTTGCATGAAAAGTGGATGCGAATGGTGAAACAAAAAGATTCACAGAGAATCAGACGTGAAGAAGAAACCAGGGGTTGGGATACTAAAGAATACAGGGCAAAAGGAAAGTGAAATAGTTGAAAAAAGAAAGGATTGGAAGAAATACGAAAAATGTCTTGGACTGTTAAGTACAAGAAAATGGGTCTGGAGAAGAGTTAAGAGGTCTGAGTGGGAAAAAAAGAGAAAGTCTCAGAGATTGGCAGAAGCATATCTATCAAGGATAAATAGAGTAAAGGGTGAGACATAGCTCAGAGCTATTGCTTGACATAAGCCTTACACAGGAAGGCATTCTCAGAGTTGGATGGTGAAATTTTGCGGAATACTATTATGTCATTTTGGTTATCTTCTCCTCCAGAGCATAACACCTTTTTAAAGTTTTAAAACATCATCCTTGTTCCCGTTTAGAGGAATCCATTTTGCCTCACTGGGATCAAATCCATTCGGTGATTATCTCCTACAATTCCTAAACTGGTGCTTCTTCTACACAGTCCAGAGAGTGGAAGGTTGCTTTAGCATTCGAAAGTTTATGCTCTCTGTCACCTAAAAAATTATCAAATCATATCTCTATTTAGATTTTATATATCGTTTTTCTTGGAGTCCTTTAAAAATCCACGTTCCACAAAAACACTTTATTCTTTAAGAAGAAAGTTTATCCATCATGAATTTACGACCCAACAACGAAAGGTTCGTTCTTCAAGCTTTGTGAAAACTCAGAAAAGTTGTGAGCTCCCCAACGGGAAGTTGTGAGCTTCAAACAAAGCTTGAAGAACGAACCTTTCGTTGTTTATATCCAAGCTTGCAAAACACCTACACTCTACGCTCTGTAGATTGAGTTTGCTCATATAATTTACGACCCAGTCGGTCAGAAATGAAGCTCTTCCGAAAAGCATCGGAATGCATCAGTAATTCTAAATTCAATCATGCAGGCTTCAATACCATGGAAGGGCCCCGTTGCCCACCTGGCTGTGTTCGGTTAGGAAGTTCAAAAATTCATTGGTTATTCTTTTAATTCGACCAGGTATGGTTCAGGAGCATTAGGGAAATGGTGCCCTTATCCCAGCATTGGTTACGTCGATGTATATGTAAAGAACGAGTTTGAGTGTTATTAGTGGATCCACACACGAGGAAACATAGTGAAAACACGAAGTTTATGGATCTGCTGATGAAACAGGAATAACGAGTTCTTTACATCGGTCGTTAAACTAACACATTCTAATCTAGATGTTTGAGAGAATCTTCAGAAAACAGAGCTCTTGTTTTCTAAAAATTTTCTAGACTGACCAGAACACCCGTTCTTTTGACCAAAAACATAACCAGCTGACAGTTTAAGAAAATACAAAATAAAACAGATTCCGAAAAATGTCATTCTTAACTTGTGATTC
>JBAHVQ010227023.1:0-10585 GCA_036872915.1 Nanipora kamurai
TCAGCACTACACTGATGAGGCCCAAAAGGCCGAAACGGTTCCGTCTGTAGTTATATACATATATATATATATATATACATACATATATATACACAGATATATACATATATATTTTATATAATATAATAATAAAATATAAAAAATATATATATTTATATATATAATATTGTTAATGATGAGGTTTCGTGTTGCTACTCTGAGTTTCACGCTCTTAGAGACTTATCATTAATATTATCGCTATACCTCTACGGTATTGAGCACTCTGTTGTCTATAGAAGAAATCTGTCATTTACTTATGTACACGTATGCACACACACGCACACGCACACACACACTTGTATATCCCTTAAAATCTTCGCCATTTCCCTGAAAGTTACACTGGCAATCCCACATCTTGTTTTCGTCAGTTATCTGCACAATTTTTAACAAGGTGCCTTAGCTTAGAGATTAAATCTAAATAGTATTTGCTCGACTTAACTTTGTTTGGAGATTACTTTATTCGTATGTAACTGATGTCTGGTTTTCTGTGATTGGTAACTTTACTTATTTTTGTCCCTTTCTGGCCTAGGCTTCCATTGAAGGATATTTAAACGATTTTACTGGAAGTAGTTCGGGTAAAGAAAACGGAGAGTTCTTGAAGAAGGCTTTTGAAAGTTATTGTCGCTTAACGATTCACTTTTGTGCCAAAGTAAGTGTTAAAATTGACTAATAATGTTAAAAATGAAATTTCTGAGATATTTTATTGAAGAAAAAATTAGCATTGTTGTTATGGAACTGGGATGAGAACTGCAGTTTGGGATTTATTTGAAGATCAAACCATAGCATAGAACTTTGAGAATAGCCATTGACCCAATAAAATCGAATCATGATATTTAATAAAAGATCTAACGTTTCTTTGTTTACATCACAACGTCATCAGAGATATAAATAATTACATAGTGAAATCCTTGGTCTATAATTAAGTGTACCGTAAAGACCTGTGGGAGAGCGATAAATAAAGATTAAGCACTTCAGAATTCGATTGTTGAAACATGAATCGGACATGGCTTGGTCTTCTTTGACTCTTCTTCTATCCTCTCATGTCCTACTTCATTTGAAATCAGTGTATGACCGTGAAAACGCAAGTTACCTTAAACGTCACAGTAACGTTCAAGAAACGAAACTCTTTCGTCTGAGTAAACATCCAGAAAACCAAAAGAGGTTGGGAAACTGTGGGAACTTAGGAGTAGAAAAACGTATGTTTTAAGCGCAGAACCTTCGCTCGAAACGTCAAGTTTTTCTACTTCCAAGTTCCGGCAGTTTCTCCATCCTTTTGGTTTTCTACAATTTGTTCAAAACTGCCTCCGTAACACTCTACTTTTATATCACTGAGTGGCCATTCCCTTGATATGAACGTTACCCTGAGTGCACGTTTGTCTTCCTCCGAGGACTGATTTTGTCATCTTTTTGAATTCTTGTACCGAAAACTTGAAATCAAAGCTATATCTTCCCGCTCTTGTCTTTACAAATATTTTGTGTAAACAAAAATGAAAAACATTGCTCAATTTGGTTTTAAAGCTATCCTGCGCCGAAATTTACTTTTACCACAAATGGATAGCAAAGCCTCGCGACGATTATGGTATCATCAAACCGAATAAAGGAAATGGTGTAGTTATCCACAACAAGTCAGATTACATCGGAAAATGAACGATATCGTTGCTGACCAATCTAAGTTCCTGAAACTTGACGAGGATCCCGTTAAACTCACCATAAACTCCGAAAACCGAGTAAAAAAATTTTAAGAGATGTTAAAAACAATGGAGTCGTCTTCGACGATCTTCACCGTAACCTATCCGTATCCTTTATGATGTACCTACAGTACATAAACTGAACGTTCTACTAAGACCTATAATCTCTTCCTCCGCTCGCACTCTTTTAATATTGCTAAATATCTTGTTTCCTTGTTTCGCTCGTACTTTGTAAGTCCTATCACAGTTCAAGGTAGTTTCTCTTTCGTTAACCCTTTAACGCGCAGTGTCCGATCCATCGGACACCAAGAACAAAAGCACAAACGAGAGAACAAAGAACAAAAGAAAAGAATCATGCGTTAAAGGGTTAAACAAATTCTCGAATTAGGTTTACAATAGTAATAAGTTAATTATGGCTTCTTTCGACATTACTTCCCTATTTACCAATATTCCCCAGGAAACTATAGTTGACATTATCGTTCAAAAGTTGTCTTTTTTTCAGTTACCACTCTCTTCGATGGTATCTCTACTTTTGAACTTCGCGACCAGAAATTATCATTTTATCTTTAACGATGACGTTTATGAGTATGCAAGTCGACGATGTCGCCATCGGACTATGAACCTATTTGGCTTCACCAATGTTCTGAGTCTAAACCACTGTTTTACCGCCGTTGTGTTGTCGATTGTTTTATTTTGTTTGGATTTCCCGACCATGTTCTTCCCATTTTAAATTACTTCAACTCCTTGTATTCTAAAATAAATTTTACCCACGAAGCAGAGGTAAATTATTCCCTTCCATTTCTTGACATTAATATTCACCGTTCCGGTGGTTGCTTTTCTGCTCAAGCCCACTTTTACTGGTATTTTGACTTCTTTCGACACCTTTATTCCTTTTTCACAAAAAATGTATCAATATTTTCATTACTTAGGCGATGTTTTAACACCTGCTCTTCACACTTATTATTTCATGCTGAACTTGAGAGACGTAAAAGAACCATTATGAAAAACGGCTATTCTGACAAGTTTATTGACAGTTGTTTTGATTTATTTCTTAACAAGGTTTTTACTAAGTCATCCAAAATACTTACTATTTTCCAACACATTTTTAGTCAATTTTTCTTTAGCTTTCAGCGGATAAAATTTTGCTGAAATTCAGACACAGTTAAGAAACCTTTTCTCATCTGCGTATCTCGTCCGTCTTTTGCATTTCTTTCCTTTAAAGATAAGTTTTCATACTGTCTGAGATCTGAGACTTGCCGACACCTCCACACACGAGTCTCAGACCACATTAGCGTCTTTAACTAACAAAAAACGCACTAACCCTCCTTCCACCAGTACCTTTTCTCGTTATTGTGATTCAGAACTCCCTGTTCCCTTTTAACACTTAAAGATAGTTTCCTCTTGCTCTTGTGAAATCAAATTCCTTTCACGTGAAAGTATACTAATTACCCAGCTTAAATCTTCTCTAAATTCTAACATAAGTTGGATTTCTCTTTCCTTGTTTTAACTTTTGTCCATTTCCTCAGCTTACACCTGTAATACCAAATTTTGTCTCGATCTCTAAACCTAGGATTCTACCGTATAATTAGTCAGATCTATGATGATGTTGTCATGTAAACAACGAAACGTTAGGTCTTCTTTTATAAAATATTATGATTCAATTTTATTCTGTCTACACTGTTAGTTTTTGGGAGTTATTATAACTCCAAAGCTGGAGTTAGCAAAACAGGTTCAAAATCATACCACTGTTGGAATTAAAAATTTCTCTACTTTTGGAGTTAAAGATATTACTCCATTTCCGAAGTTAAAATTGACTCCCTTACCTAGTTTAAAAATCAGTTGATGTAATTTACTTCCTTAAAATTCGGTCACCCATCAAACCTTTCTTTCTAGTGCATATCCAGCCTGACCAACGTACCAGGTCAATTGTACTTTGCTTACAAAGTCCATAAAATTTGTTATATATACTTTATTTACCATTCAACCGTAACTGCATATGTATAATCTCAATGTATATATTTTTTTATTCTTGAACGAAATATCTTAATTGTCAAACAGTGAAAATAAAGCAAGTCGTTTTGATAATGGTCATAAGCAGTTTACCCTATTGGAAGCCGAAAAATAAGCGTTTGTCGAAGCATCAGCGAAAAATAGTAACGATTCACTAATTTCTTGTTAAAATTGTCGGGAAGGTTTGAACTAATTAGTAACGAGGTGGGGAATCGCTTAATTTCTAAACTTCTTGGGCGCATGCGAACTGTTTGCATACATTAACGTGTTTGTCAGAGAAAGAGCTATTGTTTGATGTATATCTGGACATTCTCGATAATTAGTTCCAAAGTTACATACGGCAATGATAGGTTACTGTTTTAAAACTTCGAAAAACATAATAACGAATAAACACCTGAGCCCCTTGGCTTTTTTCGAAACCTTTCCGATCAGTTACTTTCTCACATTATACATCAAAATCTACAGAAATGAATAGGCTTGGACATAAGATATTCCCCATCCAATTGAGGAGCGGAAGGTACGGATGAAATTCAACATTGACGTCTACAACTAAATGTTCAAAATGAGAAAATCGATCGATGCTACAGGTCTATCTAACCTGACTCAAGAACGTTCTCTCAGGAGATATTGAAAGGATCTACTAAAAATCCTCATGAGCGTAAAAGAACGTTAGGACTACATCTTACATAAACTATTTTTTAATCAATTGAAAGCGAAGCCATATGCTATCCTTCGTTTTTATACTTTATCTTTTATTGTGTACCATGGTCACTTCACCCCTGCACGTAGGGAGAAGAATAAAATTAACCCAAATACAGGAGTAAAATAACAAAATTGACCCGTCAATAGGAATTATATTGACTCTGTTAACCAATAATCCCAACTACAGGAGTCGATATGTTTTTCTACTTCTCGAAGTTAGTGTAACCTCAACAGTAGAGTTAAACGACTCCACCTTTTTATTACTCTATCAAAATGGGGTATAACGGGAGTAAATTTAACTCCTTGAAAATAACAGTGTATGGCTGTTCCTAAAGTTCATACTGAGCTTTGATCTTCATTTTTAAATTACGATCGCTTCCTGGTCAGTACTCTAAGTTCCGGATTAATTCAAATTAGTTTGAAAAGTGTGTCAAAATTGTGCTGGCAGGTTGGGATAGTGCACTTTTAACCTCTTCGAAAATTCACTAGCTTCAATAAATTTCTTATTGTATGGAAAAATCGTTTTTCATGCAGACGTTTACGCACGTTGTGCTCAAAACACGTAACTGTTTAATTTACGTAGAATAAGCATCTGCACTCCCTTGTACGGAGGAAAAACGTTGCATTGGAAGTCATCCTTAATAAGGTAGCAAAAATTTGTATAAAGAGTCAGGATCATAAGCAGAGCATGCAATGGCCTTCACATACCGTCTTACCTGCTATTTAGCACGGGCTCGAGGTAGTAATGCGACAGATAATTTTATTGGCTTGGCGAGGATTCTTGGAAGTTGATTAAAATTTTGGTACTGCTCGATTTCAATTTGGACAGAGTACAATTTCAAACAAACTGCATTGCTCATAAACGATCTTTAGAGGAAAAATTCATCCTAACTGTTTTATTCTAATTATTATTACCTTTACTACTCTTGCAGAAATTATTTATTTCATCCAGTCATTGACGATAATTATATATGTTTAGGAGAACGAAAATGAAAGTACAAGTGACGAGAATTCGTGCACGTCCCGTGAAAATGTCACACTTGCTTACGAACAGATAATAACCTGGTGTGAACGTGTGTTATTGAACCACATTGACGACGTTAACAGGTAGTAGCCATGATCTTTGAAGTGTTTCAGATAATGTAATATTTCTCTCCCTTTATTTATTGATTCGCTTAGTTTAGTGGCCAATTTTGCATTTCTTCGCTACACGACACATTGAGAATTTACTAGAATAGCGAATTTGGTTTGGTCTGCGGATTGTAAATAGACTTTATCGGCAACATGGACCCGTTTCCAATGGGTGCGTGCGTATTAAAAGCTGACATGTTATATTCATAAAAATATTGCCGGAATTTGAAGAAGTCAGCAGTTTCAGATATCTAATGTTTGTTGAGCACATGAAGTGCTGTTAGTCCGCTGGTTGAATTGTATTTAAGGTGCCGAGCACAAGCGATTCAGCATACTAATCTTGCGCGAATCTGGATATTAGGTCTGGCAGTGAAGTGATTTTAAAATGAGACAGATTTGGAGGCAAGGCCTAGGTTCTAATATAACGTGCATGTTAACGGCGAACGTAATGTTACGCGATTTAACAGCTTGCAACAATCTTAAAACTAGTGTGTTGTTATTTTTTTACCGAAAATTTCATTTAGCTTTTGCACTCTTCCATCAGAGCACACCTAAAGTGACTGACTGAATTTTTGCTATTTTTTCGCTTTCTTCTTTCCCCTTGATATCACTCTGGAATGGTTGGAGTCTATAACTCCAAATTTGGCAGCATAGGAAAATAATTGCAGAGGTTTCAGCTTGCAGGGTAAGAGCAGGAATTTTTCCTGTATCTATGGCAATAACAATCATTTAAGGTGGTAGACTAACCGATAATTGCACACATTGCAAAAGAAATTAGAAAAAAAATTACACAATACATAAATATGAAAAACTATATCTTTTGCGAAAGCTTAGTTTTAGGAGATCCCAAAAATATCTGTTCTGTTGATATACATATTACGTATAAATGAATATAAAAAGATACTTATGAACTCGAAAATCCGATATGTAGGTTTACCAGAACAATTTACCATCTTTTGCGGGGCCTAAATTTATGTAATTCTTATGGAATACGATAATACAATGGCCATTCTGTCCATATAATGTCAAAGCTTACTGAGCAATTTTGTTTTGGTAAGTTTTTTAAAGCGAATACTTTGGGCGCTTAATAGTGTCTAATTTTCACTTATATATATGACGATTTCTGCTTAAATTAAATAACGGAGATTTTAAACATTGGCTGCACAGACAATGATTTGAAAAGCAATCTCTATCAATTTGATGGAGTTACAATTGATAGCTCCAAAGTTACAACCGTTCCAAGCTTGCTGAAGTGTTTCGAGAAAAATGGCATTAGACATTTAATTTAGTGAAGATAGCGTAAAAACATCAAAATAGCAAGGAGGCTCGAAACTGCATCTTTCATACCAGATGTCCCCAAAACAATCAAATTTAAAATGTAATGTTTTGCGTTGCCATGGAAACGAAGTTTTAAAATTTATACCAGCATCAGAAAAACGAAAAAATTCCCTGATATTCGTACCCAACAAGATAAAAAACATTTCACTTCCTTAAACTACATATATTTACCAACTTAAAAAACGTTTTGTCAAACTTTTCGTGAGAATTTTATTACGGTTAGTTTACCACCTCAAAACAACCTCTAATATCCAATTTTGTTAAGTTAACCTAAAATTCATTCATAAAAGTCATTAAATTTCGTCGAATTTGGTAGAATTTTTTTAACAGTGCAATCATCAAGTAGAAACTGAAAAAACATAATCTAAAATGAAGAATTTAGCAGTGTTTTCTGTTCTGAACTGAACCGCTATTTTCTTGAACAATTAAAAAATTGTATGTTAAAATGCAAACTAACTGGTATTAAAAGATAAGATTTGTTTATTCTAAGCTTTATGCAGCTCTAAAAGAAGATTCATCGACTGAATTTTCCGCTAACTTAACAAAACTGAATTTTTGTGAACCATCATAGAAAAGGCGCGATTTATTCCTTTCCTTGTAACGACTGTGATCAGGAGTACGTAGGCCACACTAAACGTCAGTTTGGAATGCGTTTAAAAAAGAACCAAAAGGCAGTTTTCTCAAAAAAAGAAAATTCTGCTTTGTCGGAGTACGCATGTCTAACCAACTACACGATTGCCTGGGAAAATCCCAAAATTATTACCACCAATCAATGACGCCCCCGCCCCATTGAATCGCGATGACGGTGATTTATTACCGGACGCGTATTTGCATATCATTAATAGATAATGTCATCAATGGTTCTCTAAGGATATAAACAGGGACCTCGTGCTCACATCAATCACCCCTGGTAAAGACTCTAGACAGGAGTGTCGAAATGTTGGGTCATGAACGGTAGTTTTATAAGCTAAATCTTGATATCTGCACCCAGGAATATCGATAGATACTTGTTAGAGTTGATCGACTTGGTAGATTTTGTCTTGAAAAAGACTTTAGTTGCTGATGGTAACTGACACTTCTACGGCTTCGGCGATGGTTGACTTCAGGGTCAAATGGTGAGAGTTCATTACATTCGGTGCTTTTTTCAAAACTTCTGTTTCACCCACCAATGACACAACAAACTAGGGACTTTGATGGGCAAACTAAACGGATATCTTCACTTAGTGATTTCTGCTGGAGTCGTCGAAATGCCAGGAACATCGAACGTCAGTCTTTCACAAAACCGAATAAACTAAGACGATCAATTCCAAGAGAAACTTATCTGCAAAATTACAAATGACATCCAGTGAGGGGAATGACGTTTGTACGTATTTGAATAACTCAACATAAAGTAAATTTTTATCAAATAAGGAAATGTTAAAATTAACTATAATTGGCCAGTTCTTCATGTATACTTGTTATCAATTTATATGCTTATTTCTGCTCTTTATTTTTTGTTATTTCGTTCAATACCTCAACTCCACTCCAAATTTATCAGTTTTCATACATTCTATTCTGGTCTATTCTCGTATTATCCTCTACTCTGCACCGGTCCACTCTACTTAACTCATCTATACCCCAGTCGACCCCACTCTACTCTACTTTACTATATACTTGCGATCCAAACCAAATAAGTCCAAGTCAACTCACTCCACTCAACTCCACTGTTCTCTGCATTACTCTGTCCTGTCAAATACCTATCTATTTGTACTCTATTCTTTAAATGACTTAGCGAAACGGAAGAGGAGTCAAGGAGTGACAGATCAAAACGGGGAAGATGTACTGAAGAATGGCGACCTGATGAATATGTTAACTCAATATTGAAAGTAACTGAAAGTTATCTTTAAATCTTACTTTTGATTTTAATTTGCTAGCATTTCGTACATGACTTCTATTGGTGTGTATTTTTAGAATTTACTTACCTTATTCTCTGAACTGTCGATGCTTGGAATAAGTAAATCTCGACTTAATTCATCTTTGGCTCACTTCACGACTACCCTAGTCAAATACGGTAAGTAGATAAGTGTACATTACGATGATCTGGAAATTACTGATGTGTTGTAAGAGGCTTAAGAATTAGAAATGTTTACGATTTCGATACATCAAAGATTTTTACCACTACTAACGTTCTTTGATCAGTATCCTATACAGTTGCTAGTGAGATTAGAATAATATTAATCTTTTCTATACAATATTTCTAAGATACATCCCAGATACCAACAATTTATCGATGGTCGGGTATTTTAGCGTCAAGCGTAAAACTGAAAACTACTTGCCTGAGCCCGACATCAGCGGCTCCTGTGACTTAGGTTAACCAGGCTGACGGTACTATATATACGTACGTACCTATACATACATACATACATTGATTATAGCAAAACCCAATTGACCATTTTTTCTTAATTAGCTTATACCGTTACGCTAAATTAAGTCATAATATATTAATTTTATTTCAGAGAAAACTTTCGTATTGATGCCTGAAATTGCGAAGTTAATGTACCAAATTTCCCAGGAAATTATACATTGGGACAGTGAGTATTTATCTGTAGGAAAGTAGTAACTATTTGTCACGGAATTTTTTAGTGTATTAAGTTTCTTGAAGTTGTGGAGCGTTGTGGTGTACTCCATATTCCAATAACCAGAGGGACGTGATGTCACGTTCCAATTTCTATTATGTCGATTATCTTAGAGTGTAAAAATATTGAACTCATTTCTTCTATTGCAATTTACAACAATAAATGAGATCAAAATCATTGATCAAACTGGATGATGATTTTGGAAATTGCATTATTCAAACGTTTCATGGAAATTGTGTGGTTCAAACGTTTTCACACAAAAATATATCGGTGAAGTTTCCTTTGGTAGTCAAGTGGCCTCCGGGATAAATGTGTGAGGGCGTCGGTACCTGAAGAAAGTATTCCCCGCATGTAACAGATTCCTTGCACGTAACATCTTCTAAATGATACTATCATAATGAAACCCAACACAACATAACTGTATATCGGTCACACCAGTGGCCGGTATTCCGTATTTTGGGTATTGAATACAGATCACAAAATACTTCGCAACATTCTGTTTTTCGTGCAAATCTTTAATTGTTAAATTGTATGTGAAGATAATTTCTCATATCAACATCAAGATTTCGAAAACATTCTGGTTGTCTTGTTTAGCAAATGACCAAAAGGAACCAGTCATCGCGACCCTATAAGTGTGGGGACCTTCGCTATACCATCTGGATCTCTGGTTCAGTTGTTAGAGCATCTGACCACCAGTTAGATGGAATCTACTTGGATTTCCGTTAGAGGCATTCCTAATTAATCTAGCTGGGGAAACATGAATAGTCATATAGTTATTAATGGTGTTGGATTTGACTTTAGCTTTTAGGTCGAGGTATATATGAACTATATATTTATATATATACTAACATGCGCACGTCTAGAGAGCATGAAGTGGTACTGGGCCAGAGTGCTCAAACTGCCACGACGAAGTGAGCGTTGCATTATCGTTAATGGACATATATATATATATATATATATATGTATATATATATATGTATATATATATTTATATATATATATGTATATATATATATGTATATATGTATGTATATATGTATGTATATATGTATGTATATATGT
>JBAHVQ010227034.1:0-10584 GCA_036872915.1 Nanipora kamurai
AAACCGCTGGTTAATTTCACTCAGTTATTAGTTTACATCTAACACCCCACTTAAACTAATAGTAATTACATCGATATAAGCAAATAATCAGTATTCTAGAGTAAATTACTTACTTTTTTATTTCACACACATATATATATACACATATGGAAGAGAGTGAATTAAAAGGGGAATACTTAATGTCCCGTAAGAGCTCTCAAGAATTTACTTATCTGGAGTCTTGTCACAGGCTTTGTAAAGATGTCAGAAATATTCTCCACAGAAGCTATATATTTAATTTGAATAATTTTAGACCTTACATCATCTCTTGCAAAATAGTAGCCTATACCTATATGCTTGGCGCATTGCTGGACAGGATTTTTTAACAGAAAAATTGCACCCTGGTTGTTGCAAAAGATAATTGCTGGAACTGATCCTACAACAAATAACTCACTTAGAAACTTAGCCTCCTGGACGTCTGAGGCCAAAGGCATGTATTCAGCTTCACAGGCTGATAGCGCCACAGTAGGCTGCTTCCGACTTAAAGGTTCTGCACTTATGCTACAGATCTTGTTTACTCGCAGTTCACATGGGATTACTCTAGGCTTACAATCTTGCATTTGAAATCTTTTCAAAATGTTATCAATATACCTGATCTGACTTATTGTTATTGTGGTCCCCTTGAAAGTAAACTTCATGCCCAAGAGCCAAGAAAGTTGCTTAAGATCTTTCCTCTTGAACCTAACACTCAAATCACTCTTCACTTCCTCAAGAATGGTAGTGGAATTCGATGCATTAATAATGTCGATCAACACGATAGTGGTCTTACCCTTATCTCTTCTAACATACACATAGGGGTCTGATTTTGGTTGGGAAATTCCTTTTTCCACAAAGAAAGAATGTAGCACAGAATTCCAGTTTCGTCCACTTTGCTTTAAACCATAAAGCGACTTATTTAATCTAAAGACTAATTTTCTGTTATCACCAAATTTGGTGAAACCCTTGGGCTGCTCAATGAATATTTTGCAATCAATAGGCGGGTTGAGATATGCCGTTTTGACATCCATCTGGTGCACCTGGATGTCGAGATCTAGAGCTAATTGCATCAGAACAGGAATGGAAGTTGTCTTAGCCGTTGGAGAAAAAGTTTCAAAATAATCTATTCCTGGTATTTGGGAATAGCCTTTAGCAACATAGCGAGCCTTGTACCTTAATTTACAACCATGCCCCTCCCTCACGTTACATACCCAACGAGCCCCCACTAAACTCTTACCCTCTGGCAATTCGGTTAGTGTATACATATTGTTTTCATTCAAGGATTCCATTTCTTCACACATGGCCTGTTGGAATTTCTCGTTATCTTCTGACTCTACATCTTCTCCTCATACATTCTATGAATGAGGGATGTTAAGCAGCAGAACTTTACATTGTAATTTATGTCATCGTTGTCAACACCCTGCTCTATGATGTAATCATTTAAATATAATGGTTTTCTAACATTCCTAGTTTGGTACCTCCTCAGGTGGTCCTGCCTCCACACAGGGAGGTTCCACTGGAGCATTCTGCTTGCCAGACCCTACTTTGGGATAGAGTTGGGCGATATTTTGATATTGGTTTATTGCAATATTTTCATTCGCAACTATCGTATTGAAGGTAGAAACTCGAGTGACAATATATCAAAATTATCGTCATGCTGGATGACTATCGTGATATTGCTTCCCATGTGTATATAGCTTTTATAAAATCCTAAAAAGGTCTTTCAATTCCCAGAAAATGTAGTTTTTAAAAGAATTAAAACTATTTTCTAAGCGTTTTCCATAATCAAATGAATGCTACAAATTTAATACGATACAAAAGCAAGTAAGAAAGCTCATATTAATCCGCTGAGTAATGAAATTGCCAGCTTTGCTTGCACTCTGTGCCCACGGAAACACAGCAAACGTTTGTCAGACGTACATTTTAACATTTTGCACGAATGAAGTCAATGGACCCTGAAGTGACAGAAACAAATCTTGTTGAAAAGAGAAATACAAAGAGCGCCGGCGTGGAACTTTTTTTGAATAAAGGCAGACGAACATGGAGTATCAATACCATCAGAAGTGCATCGTCCCATTTGAAAGATATGTGCCTGTGTGACAAGTCAGTGCCATGTAAAAGTGGCAACACCACAAATTTGTTTACTGATCTTCGTGATCGACACCCTGAAGCACACAAAGAAGCAAATCAAGGAGATAGCAACACAAACAAAGCACCAAGGAGTCAAGGAATGCAGCCAACACTCGAGACTGTTGTTGAGCGCACAATTCATTATGATCCCAAATATAGCCAAGCAAAAGAACTAAATCATGCAGCCATTATACACAGTAGAAAAACCAGGGTTTCAAAAGATGATTGCCAAACTAAACCCTAGGTATAAGCTCCCTTCAAGAAAGCACTTCTCACACCAAGAAATTCCACGCTTATATAATCATGTAAAAGAAACAGTGGTTATTCCTAAGCTAAGCCAAATGGACTTTTTTGTGCTACAACAGACTTGTGAACCAGCAGAGCAACGCACCCTTACTTGAGCTATACAGTTCATTTCATTGATTCCTTATGGGAACTTCAGTCGATTTGCCTTGAGCCATGCCCTTGTTTGAAGATCACACTGGAAAAAATTTTACTGAGTCCATCAATGATATATTAACCAACTGGAATCTTTCAACTGAAATGCTAGTCCTTACTACCACAGACAATGGCAGTAATTCTGTTGCTGGGTTTCATTCACAAGGTTGGTTGCAATTGAGCTGTTTTGAATATTGTTTAGACTTGGCTATTAATAAGTCCCTAGAGATCCAGTGAGAGGATGCAGCGCTCTAGTAGCATCATTTAGTCGAAGCTGCAAGAAGCAGAGAGATCTCAAAGAGAAGCAAATTCAGTTGGGTCTTTCAGAACACAAGCTTCTTGATGCAGTTACCACACGTTGGAACTCAACTTATGACTTGGTGAGAAAGAATATTGGAACAGCAGCAAGCATTGTCAGTTGTCCTTCTCGAAGATAGAAAGTCGTGGTGCCTTATGCTAAATGATGCAGATGTTTGTTGAACTTGTCAAACCCCTTTCATACTTTACAGATGTAACCTGTTCTGCTATCTGACCGCTCTTACAGCATGTGATGGAAATCTGTGAAGAGAAAGATGAAGATTGTCCTCTTTCAGTACAAACAAAGTCGGCAATTTCAGATAATCTCTGTCCACGCTACGAATCAGCTACAATATCTTTGGTAGCTTTCTTGATCCAAGATTCAAAGTGAACTATGTTGCTGATGCAGATCTAGTCAAGTCTAACTTATTGACAGAAATGGTTCAGCAACAAGAATCACTAGAATGCCCCCACGTTTAAATAAGCTTCAAAGGTCAAATGTTTCCAATCAAGAAAAACTTTCACAAAGAGCAAGAGTGGAAAAAAGAAATGAATAACTATCTGGAGCAACTATGTATAGAGACAGATAGCAATCTGCTTCTGTGGTGGAAAAACAATTGCATATATTTTCCTCCTCTTGCCATAATGGCCAGAAAGTTTGTTTGTATTCCATCAGAACGTGTATTCAGCAAGGGAGGGGTTATTGTAAATCCTTTTCATAGTAGGTTGAAACCACAACATGTTAATAATCTAGTTTTCCTTTCACAAAACCTGGAATGCAGTGGAGACATTTGAACAGTGGACCAGAAAAAGGCTTTATATTACTTTAATTTGTTGTTTTAGTTGGTTATAATAAGATTATATATAAGCTTACTATGTTTTGATGTTAACTAAAATTGACAAACGTGGTCATTGTTTTTATTGCGATATTATCGAATATCATGATAACTTCCTTGACAGAAATCGTGAGACGATTTTTTTAATATTGCCCAACCCTACTTGGGGAGGAGCAATTTCTCTACATACATCAACCTTCCTTCAAAGCAAACTATCATCTTTGTCTAAACCTATTCTGAAACAGTCAGACATACTAGACGGATATTTATTTGTAAACTTAACATCTTCAGGGAACAAAGCTGTGTATTCTGGACTACCTTTGTCATAGCCTAAAAGGACCCCCTTTCTACACCCAGCATCTAACTTTTTATTATCTTGGGTGTAGGCAAAACATGTGGTACCAAAGATGGCCATATTGGAAATATCTGGCTTCTTGCCCGTCAGTGCTTGATATGGTGTTTTCTTAATGCAATTATTATAGCATCTGTTCCGAACGTAGGTTCCAGTCAAAGCTGTGCAAGGCCAAAACTTCTTATTTAACTTAGCACTGATAAGTAGGCACCTAGCCATTTCAAAAAGAGTACGCCAGTTTCTGTCAGCCGTCCCATTTTGATGGGGAGAGTAAGGAGCAGATGTCTCTTGCTTGATCTTATTCTTTACAAGAAGAGACTTGTAGGCTTGGCTTATAAACTCTGAACCATTGTCAGACCTAATGCATTTGATTTTCCCATATGAAGAAGAGTCCGCAAGGAATTTTTTGGTAGAACATAAGGTGGTCCGACTTATTCTTTAACAGATATGTGAATGTTGCACCACAGTAATCATCTGCAAATGCTAAAGCATACTTAAAACCTTGATCAGATTCTGAAGTTACTGGGCCAGCAAGATCTGCATGCACTAATTCTAAAGGGGATTTAGCCGTAGCATCAGGTTCCTTATTTCTGGTATTTGTCATTTTACCTAAGGTACATACATCACAATCATTTATCTTTGTTTTATCGCTAATAGACCACACCTTTAAGCTTTACTGTTTCCTTTCAGTTACAGTGTCCTGAAATCTCATGCTATGTTTTTAAATCATGCAGTTCGGACTTAACACCATACAAATAATAAAGACTCCTTTTGTTATGGATGACAAACTTAGTTCCACCACCAGCACTGAATACTGCCTGGTGTGGTGGGAGGAAGGATATGTTTGCACCATTTTTAGATGCTTCCTGGACTGAGATGTTTTGTGAGAAGGAAGGAATATATAGTGCATTCTTTAAGGTTACATTATGTTGGTTACCTAAGCTGTCCTGTAATACTACATCAGCATCACCCCTTTTTAAAGCTATGTTATGTCTGGTACCGTCAGCCAATACAATAAAATATATATTTGGGTTAAAGTCCTTCTCGAACCTTACAAATTTACTCTCATCATTTATTATGGGTGGTAGCACCACAATCGACCAACAGACTAGCCTTCTTACTGCTGATATCACCTTCATCTGGGTCGTCAGTTATTTGGAAGACAAATGAACTGCGTTCTTGCTTTGATGATTTCTCTTGAGCAGACTTGGCTCCATCAGAATGTTGCCCTTGATCCTTTTGGCATTCTTTGGTATTATGGGTCTTTGTCTTGCAGTGGTGGCACCATTTCTTAGCAGGCTTTAGCCAGGATTCTGAAAGAGGGAGTCCAGTCTCTGGAAAAGTGACAATACACATGTAGGGAAGTTCGTGACCATACATCCCCGGAAAATTTTTAAATTTTGTGTCTCAAACAATATTTCCTGCATTTTGGGAGCACTTTGAGCAAAATTTAAAGTGTCTCAGAATTAAAATTGAAATACATATTTTGGTCCAAACTCCAGATATGTTTATTATCTCATGTATTATGTATAACGAACCAGTAAGACTGTAAAGGAGTCATATTTTCATAAGACACATTATAGAATGTAGAGTATAGCAAGCGTACATTCGGATATTGATTAATTTATTGAAATTTTCAAATATAAATAGAACTATGAATGAGTCAGAGTCTTACATATTTATATTCCTAGCAAATGCTGCCAAGTTCAAATAAAGTTCTCATTACTTTGTTATGCAATATCAATTGGCAAATTGAAAAAATATTAAAGTAACCAATAATCAATCATTATTACATTACTACTGATCATATGTTCTGATAATGTTAATGATTTAACTTTATATTCTTCTTTGCTTTCCTCCTAAAAATAGTTGTGCCACAGCAGCAAAGTCAAGCTGTTCAATGGGAATTTTTGTGTAACTTATCCTTACGAGCTTATCCAGCTTCAGCATTTCCAACAGCACATAAGTCGAAATACCGCTGGATAGATTTCTTGATTGACATTGCCAATTACCATTACCATCACTGTCCAGTCGTTTGAATGGCAGGAATTCAGCAGTATCTACCATAGGTGAAAAACGTTGTCTCATTTGTTTTGTTTTGTCTTTGCCCTAAAGATTTAACATTGTTTCCAGGTGTTGATTTTCTCGGGCTCAAAAATCTGCATGGCGGTAAAAATGTCAACTTCTGGAAACCTGGCTTGAATGTTTGCAACAAGATGGTTTAATAACTCGTCTTTGACTTGCGTGTAGCGTTATTGTTGGTCTGGCTGCCCTCTTCCTGCTGCATAATTGACCTTCTGGCCTTTGAAACAACTCACTCCAACATGTCAGTTTGAGTTCCATTTTCCTCATGCATATCTTGATTGGAAGATTTTGGAGAGGTGATTTGTCTGAGGCAAAATATCAGATGCAAGGTGCATGAGCGCCAAATACATGTAGTTTGACAATCGACTATGTAATCCTATTGCAATAGGATCACCTTGGGCTGCTTCTTGGCTGATCAAAATGAGGAAGGCTTCATAGTTGTGAATGATGGCTAAAATTGAGTCACCCATACTAAGCCGCCAAATTTCAAGAAATTCTTTTAAGTTTGATGTTTTTCTCTCCTAGAATTTCGTTCAAATCTTTGAGATTGGCGGCTTTCTTTGGGGACTGGCTGCTGTAATTGTAGATAGAACTAACAAGTGTTGTTAAAGTTTTGCATCTCAACAATATTTTTACATCATTGTGAAACTGTGAGGTTCAAACGATGACACACACAGTGAACACAAACACAAAAAGGGCTGTTCTACCATTTAAATGCACCGTCATAACCGAAGCTCTAGCGAATTTAAGCTGCCGACGTTTTTACGGCGACGCCACTTGATCGAGTAAGAGTGGGCCGAGGACGCGGTTTTCCCGCGAAATACAAATCATTAAGCAAGACGGCTCAGTTGGCGACGGCAACAAGTACATCATGTCATTCAGAAATTTGCGAGAGATTTTGACGCACTCATTCTCCGTTCCGACTTGCGCGCGCATGTAGGAAAAGTTGGCATAGCAACATCTGCTGCAGGGAAAACAGACTAAATAACAGTGAGGAATAAACCTGAAAATTACGATAAACGAGCGTTTCTTTTGTAACTAAAGAAATGGTACTTTCATGTGCTGCGTATGGTTGTACAAATCACAACAAAATGCTAAATAAACCTCGATTTTTCCGATTCCCAAACGATTTAGAGCTTCGTAGAAAGTGGATCCAACCTTGTAGAAGGGTTAACGCAGATGGTACTCCACGGAATCCTAAAGGACCTAACGTATACCTTTGTGGAAAACATTTCGTATCAGGTAAAAAAAATATTTGACTGCAAAAGTTTTGTTTTCATACAAACCTGAATTTTTTAAAGAGATTGATTTGTGTTTTTTTTTTTAATGAACAATAAATGACTAATACATCATATTTTTTACTTGTTTATTTATTAAAACTTTACAATAGAAAGTGCACCAGTCCCAGACCAAACAGGTCAGGCATTTCATAGGAACCTATTATATATTTTTATATATTTTTAAGGAAAACCTGAGAAAAAAGATCCCGGTCATCCTGACTATATCCCTTCAATATTCATTTTTAATGAAGACCATCTTAAAGAAAAGAGAGAAAGAAAGTTGAGGAGATATAATTCTAGGACTAGGAGACAAGATCTGAAAAATAAATGCGGCCCCGTTTCTCCCTCCCAAGACATGAACTTATCAGCAAAAGCCACCACACATAGTACCGGTACAGCTTGAACTGATAATGTTGATATAACATTTTCCCAAGACCACAAAAGTCACTTCGAAAGCACTTCCCAAAATCGTGGAAAGCATGAACACTACACATAGTGAACAACAGCAACAACCATCCCAACTAATGCCAATGTCAAGAATTTCTCATGAACAACTTGTTTTGGAAATAAATAACTTAAGGAAAGAAAGGGATGAAGCTATAAAATCACTTAAAGAACTCCAAAGTCAATTTCTCTCTTACAAAAATCTTGTAGGAAAGGCAGAATCAAGATTCAAATACGATACTGGCGTAGGAAAAGATACATTTTACACCTTTTCCCAAGACCACAAAACTCACTTCAAAAGCACTTCCCAAAATCATGAAACTCTTGTGGAAAGCATGAACACTACACATAGTGAACAACAGCAACAACCATCCCAACTAATGCCAATGTCAAGAATTTCTCATGAACAACTTGTTTTGGAAATAAATAACTTAAGGAAAGAAAGGGATGAAGCTATAAAATCACTTAAAGAACTCCAAAGTCAATTTCTCTCTTACAAAAATCTTGTAGGAAAGGCAGAATCAAGATTCAAATACTATACTGGCGTAGGAAAAGATACGTTTTACACCTTATATCAATATATGGAGCAATTTTTGCCAGATACCTGCCGCAGTAGACTCCCTTTCATAGACCAATTATTGATGGTTTTGATAAAACTGCGTTTGGATGTCCAGTTACAAAACTTGGCAGATCAGTTTAACATCTCTACCAGTACTGCTGGGAGCATTTTTAAGAAATGGATTGACTTGCTATATCACAAGCTTGCTTTCCTAATTCAAGCCAGAGAACATTACCACACATTTTTAGGCAATATTTTCCTTGGCTGGCTGCTATCATAGACTGTACTGAGATTTTCATTTGCCGACCAAAAAAAATTAAAGTCTAGAGCCCAGGTTTACTCTAATTATAAGAAACACTCAACTGTAAAATTCTTGATTGCACGTACTCCACACGGAGCAATATCTTTTATCTCAAAAGCTTGGGGGGGAAGAGTTTCTGATGTTGAACTGGTGAAGGAAAGTGGGTTCATAAGCAATAAGTACCACCTCCCTGGTGATCAGGTTTTGCTGATCGTGGGTTTACATTGGTTGATGAGTTTGCAGCAGGTTGTGGGGTTGAGTTGATCATACCCGCATTTACCAAAGGAAAACGTCAACTTACTGCCAAAGGGGTTGAAGTATCTCGTCAAATAGCTTCAATAAGAATACATATTGAATGCATAATTGGATTGGTTAAAAACAGATACAAAATATTGGATGGAACAATTTCAACAACAGTCATTCAATCTTTGTCTGATGTTGCAAATATTGATAAACTTTTTACAATGTGTTGTGCACTAGTCAATCTTGGAGACAGCATTGTTTATAATGAGAAGGAAGATGAAGATGAAGAAGGTTAAAAACATTGTGATGTAATCATAAAACTTGTGATAGACCTTCTTTTCTCATTATAGCTAGTCGAGTTATAGTTTTAATTTTTGAGTAATAAAACCATTAAAATTTTAATTATCTATTAAACTGTGAACCTTTTTTCTTTTTTTGGAGGAGGTTGATTATCCTTATTCTTATGATCCTTGCGACAAACAGGACAGTACCATACATTTACAGGAACTCTTTTAAGTTTAACACAAGACAGGTGAAACCACTCCCACTTGCACTTAGCTGACTCACATCCAATCATTGTTTCTCCAGAAGGATCCCACACACTTTGGCAGAAACAGTATTTTTTGACATTACCATCAACTGGTGGCATTGATGGGTTAGATTTTAGAGACCTTGTAAGAATTTAGGAGAAATTGAGAAGTCTAGTCCTTTGGCGAGTACAGGAATAATATAGTTTAAAGTGCATATGAAACGAATTTTTTTTTTTTTGCCTCAACCTACTTTGGAATAGGTGTATATAAGGCTGTTAAGTGGAAAACCCGTAAAATTAAAGGTAAGCAATGGTTTTTTAAGCCTAAAGTTCTTAAGTTGATTAAAATATTTGTCCGGAAACTGGGTTCGAATTTAATTACAAATTCTCTCCCGTGACGTCACGTTGGTTGCACACGGAATGCTCTCTCGAATATTTACCTTTATTACTCGAGCTAAAGTGAGAGTCATAGTTTTGGCTGTTTTTTTTTTTCTTTTGCGCAAGACTTAGTCTCCCACGCGACCTGTCTGAATTTTGACCAATCATCTCATTGGCACTTTGATCACATTAGTGTCTGATTTCACTTCCGGTACAGCCTTTGGCTTTTCCTTTATTCAGTTGTCCGCCAACTGGCAAGGCGACATAATGTGCTCTAGCTCTGTGGCTCTAACTGTGTAAAAGCACTAATGTTAATGCGCATTTAATAAACATGACAAGTTTTTTAAATGTAGACATGTTTCAACATCTCATGATGCCATCTTCAGTACAATCTACGCCAGCTAGCAAGGCGCGACATACGCGTGGACCCCGAATAAGTATAACATGCGTACTCGACCAAGTATTGGTGAACATATACTTTTTATACGTTCTCGATCAAAACTAAACGACCGTACACATGATCTGTGTACTCGATCTAGCTTCATCCATTCAAGATATCCACCACCATGTGTATCTATAAACTTATCAAATTTTATTCCATTATTACCGGATTATGCCGGAAAAAGTCACCGTAGCATTTATTTAAATACCGAAGATGCCTTCAGTGTGTACTCAAATACGCAAGTAAATCTTGTTA
>JBAHVQ010227056.1:0-10583 GCA_036872915.1 Nanipora kamurai
ATCGGGGTATACAGAAATTGATTAAACCTTAATTTCTTTTGAATTTTCCTCATGAATTGTTGATGAGTTTTAGAATGGGTTATACAGGAGGCGAAGCCGAGTGACTGTGTCCCGGTATAGACGGCCGGCCCACGTCCAAAATGGCCAAAAAAGTCTGTGGTGTACAAACTGTTGTGCACTAGCCAGAAAGAGATATGGAGGTTTTTGCATGGCCAGTATGTATATTTTGTTTGACTTTTAGAATAAAGTGTGGACATTTCTAACTCTTTGGTGCCAGATTCAGGCACGTCAGGTTTGTGTATGTTTGAAAACAGGTAGAGTGTTGGATTCCTGATGGGTCTGTTTAATATTAGAAATAATATCTGTTGATATTACAGAAGTTCAGACAGATGGGTACTTTTATAAACGGCACACGTGTGCATTTTTAACGTCTCTCTCCTGGGCGCTAGCTGCGATGCAGATATCCTCATCCAGGCTTGAGGTGCCAAGGACAAAAGTCCATGTCATAAAAGTGAGCCAAGGTGCCTCCATTACCGTTTCCGTTGACCCTCTGCCTGCTGCAAGTGAATGTAAACTGTATACAGTGCTTTAGTTTTGGGGAGAAACCCACTTGCTGCTCACAGAATTTATTCCTTCTAGTTTCAGGGAGACACTTTGAGTGGTGACCCATTGCAGTTTTATTTTTTACTTTGCGGTGAAATATCCCCTTTGTGTGATGATCTCATATAGAATTTATCATAACTTGTCTGGAGTCTTACACTCTTAACCAGATTAGCACTCTACATTGTATGTTATTACTAAATGTTTGAGACACACAACCTCAAATTTGTATCAAATGTTGCACTCAAAATTCTATTGAGCCATCAAGACCCCCATCTCACTAGAAATGTCCTAGCTATGCCACTGAGAATATTTGACGTAACGTCAGCGATTATCCTCCTTTAAGGGAGTCAGCCGGGTCAATCACCCCACTGACAGGGGCAACTGTCTTCCTTCCTTCAAGTGAGGGCTTATTCTCGTCCCCAGGGCCTCTTTCTTGCTGGCGCGCGGTAAAAGGCTCTGGGATAATTCGTACCGGAACCCACCAGTTTTGAGGTGTTTCAGTTTCGATGTGCATTTGTTAAAATCGGCAACACTTAATAAGGTAGCGGTTGGCTGTTACTATCGTGCAATAAAAGGGTTCAAAGTATCAGTAGTCAAAATGGAGCAAATGTTGCTTTCCTCTTTGAAATCGACAAAGTGTGCCTGCTTTCCGCCAATGAACGCAAATGAACGAATAACAATCAGAGTCAGGGACGTCGGAATGAGAAAAGAGCAGGGGTTCAAACTTTCGTGGAAGGGCACGTACAAAAGTTTTAACATGTAGAAACGACGGCAGATTTGGCAGTCAGTGGCATTTCCCCCGAAATTTTTTTGAAACAAAATATCAAGATCTTAAATCGAACTCTTACCAGTACATCTCGTCATTTTTAACAAATATTTCGGCCATTTTTCAGCATTAATAATCAGCACTCTCCTCTTGAAAGTGCCCATCAAGTTTTATACAATACTCTTTAGACTTGAAGGGCACTTTCGCACCCCTCGCCCCCACTAGTAAAAAGCAAGGCGGGCAACTGCTCCCCCTACCCCCCAGTTCCGGCGTCCCTGATCAGAGTTCTTATATTTATGGATTCCCCTTGTGCGATGAGAATGCCAGATGGGAATTATTGCATACAGACTCAGACGGAATAACACATGTTTGATTTTATTTCCACATACGTTTATCTGGAAAGGACTTTGTAAATAGGATAAAAACTTTTGTAATCTGTTGTATCTTTCTGTGTGAAATTTCTTTACACATTGTATATAAATCTTTATATTTGCCGAAAAGTGGGGAATTGCCCCCCACTTTCATAAGTGGCGAGACGATCGACCCCCTTGGCCCCCATTTCATACGCCTATGTACTGTGTCTGTTCGGAAACCGTTTCTGTTTGGAATAATACCTGCCCGAGGAGAATTCTCCTGACAGGAAATAGTCCATGCATAAGCCAAGCCACATTTCCGACACCAAATCTGACGGTTGTTAGGGTAACTAAGGAATGCTCTGCAAAGGAAAGCTCCATTACATGAGAAGGGAAAATCACAAAATTTTAGAAATGTGTTACTTTGACTGTCAAATTCCTTCACTTTTCAGAAACTACAACCTGTTAGAGTCACATAAAGGAAGAAACAAACTCCGAACAAGAGTGTCATCTTAATAACTCAAGATGTGAGCTTGATTTTAGCTCATATCTTGAGTTATCAAGATGACACTCTTGTTCGGAGTTTATTTCTTCCTTTATTTCTTTAAGTTGTCGGCTGGTTATGGATTAGAGTCACATGTTTGATAACTTTTCTTATGACCTAACCTGTTTCAATACCCTCAATTAAAGATAACTAAGGATTAAGAGGCAGAGACCTCCTGGACAACGCATGTCTTAAATTGGCACGGTTATCATTTATAAACATAAAGCAGACAAATTGAGGGTTTCAAAAAGATATGATAACTTTTGTCCGGTTTATTGGACTATATTGGAAATTTTGAGGTCTCGACCCATGGACTAAAATGGGATCTGGACCTGGACCGGATGACACGCACTAACTTATATGATATGACATATATCATATAGGTCAGTGATGACGCCATGTTAGATTTGTGTCACGTGATAATCCACGCCCGGCAAGGGTTCAACCGGGAGAGGAAGTGCACTGATACTCCTGGTATACCTGGCGAAAATGGCTGATAGCGTTGATGTTCCTGATGCGGCTTCTGCTAATAACGATGGCGATGAGATGGAAGAAACTCCAGGCTACAAGGCCCCGGCACAGAAGTCCCTGAAGGAAATAGCTGAGCTCGATCAAGACGACGAAGCCTTGGTAAAGTACAAGAAGGCTTTGCTAGGAGGTGCAGAGACAGAAAAGGTTTTAGGTGCGTAATACTTAGCATAATTGATACTTCTTGTCTACCAGAAAGACAATACACTTGATATGATTGCAACAAAACGTCCGCCGGTGATACTGACCCATGAATGTTTTAGACGAAGGTGGCAAGAACGTTCTGGTGAAACAACTCGCTATAAAGATAGAAGGGAGAGATGACATTAAAATTGATCTCACCGGTAAGCGATCCGATTACCCTACTTTTAAAGACTTACATTAAAGGCCTAGCTTACCGTCTGATTTTCTACTTCTTTTCTCTTCCAAGGTGACATAACAAAGTTAAAAGAAAGAGCGATTGTCATTAAGGAAGGCACGGAATATCGCGTGGAAATCAGCTTTAGAGTAAGTGTCTTCAGTTCAATCATTTAGTCACAGGCTCGACACCAAAGCAGTTCGGAGTTTCAGCGACTTGGGCGAAGTGCCCTTACGTAAGTGTATGAGTAAAATTCGAGGATGGCAAAGCGGCTTCCACTCCTGGATAATAATAAAGGCATTTAATGTACAAACAAAAAGCTTATTTGAATATTCGAAACCACAGTTATTTATATGTGGCAGCCATTTGCCTGTGTTTGTCCCAAAACACTTAGAATAAAATGAGACCTCACAGGAAAGCGTGTTGATACTGCAAAGGGTTATACACAACAAGAAAAGAAAACCTGTCAAGTATAATAATAAAGAGACTTTGTGACAAATGCATCATGATAATGCGTCCCAACAGAGTGAAGTATCGGTGTGAAATTTAATTAGCTGAAATACAAAGAGGATTGCAACGTAAGGGAAGGGTTGTAAGAAATTTTAGTATTCTATTTCAAGCACTGTAATTTCCAACCAAATGCAATCTTGTTAAACGTAACTTCTTATGTTGGAGAGGACCTTCAATCAAGAACCAACATAATTTGGAAGCCTTTCAAAATTCTGAAAAAAACAAGCAAATCAAAATAGTATATCTATGTTACTACTTGTAGATGCCTTACTATTGTATTTTCAATACATAATATTTCAAAGTTGAATTTATTCTATATAATAGTTCAATGTACTGGTGGGAGGACAGGCCATGCTGGACAACAACTTCAAAGTTCTGGCATTCAAAAGAGCTTATTACAAATGGAGATAATTTTGTTTAAGGTCATTCTCATTGCAACAAGGGACCACTTTCACTGTAACAGGGGAATAATGAAGTTGGAACTACCAATGTGGACATTAGCATTCTGCTGACTGGATTTGGTAGTACTGTATCTTGAACCTTGGGCTTCTGCTGGGTTTTTTCTAATGGGAATACAAAAAGTTTTCACTAGTGTGAGATAATGTGATGTTTATATATGTATTTGTAGCAAGTAACAAATAGATATTGTGAGTATATAAATCATGCTAATAATACCTAATCAGCTGAATAGCAGCAAAAAGAGGCAATTAAGCTGGCTCCCTACAGTTTCTATGTTTACGGGGTAAAATTAGTACAGTCTCCATTTATGGACATTTCTATCTTTTAAATAGTTGTAAGTTGGGTGCAAAGTGTATCTAACTGCAGAAGAAGAATGATAAACATAAGATATTTGTTGAATTGTGCAATTTTCCTTTGTTAAGATAGTAATAATAGTGTTGGAACATTGGCATATTTTTACAATTATCACATTTAAGACACATTATCTTCAGCTTTTTGGGTGAATTCTTCTGAAAATTGGTATAAGGTCAGATATTCCACTAAAGAATACAATATCAAAATATCAGGGTAGGTTGTCAAGGTACATTTTTTGCAGTAGATTTAGTGAATTGCAAAAAAATTCTGTTTCATGAAAAATTTTTTAAATAAGATATGTTGTTGAGCCTACTCTGTTTGATATAATTACCAAGTTTATAAGAAATTCACTGAACCAAAAATCCAAAAACTTCCCATTTGCAGACACACAGTCAGTTCTGTCATGTGAGAATAATGATTTGACAGGATTGCTATCTATGCTTCCATACCCAGCGATATTTAGTTACCAGGCTCCTGTTAAAAATTACCCTAGGGAGCTTCCTGAAGTATTTGAGTTGCACGTAAGGTTTGTGAGCCAGATGTATTTAAGTTTTGGGCTTATTACTGTTGGCAGCCCAGATCAATTGTTGCTTTTTTTTGGTGAAAGGTACAAGAAGGTCACTGACATTGTTTTAAGGTGCATCAATGAAAATAACATTAAAAAGGTAGGGCAGACCCAGGGGGTAAGTGCCACTTTTGTCCCTTTGGGGATGCTTTCATCTTGAGTACCTCAGAGTGGGGGGACATCCTTGTTCAACAATGAATGGTTTGGTCAAAATTTGAAGATTTCTAGCTTTCAGGAAGCATCTGTAATTTTTAACTACCTGGTTTCAGCATTTGGTGAAAAATGATAAACAGTTTGACCCTTTCTCTCCCCTGCACCAAAAGTGTGGGGACATGTCTTAAAACTGTGTGCCTCATTGATCCATGTTAAATTTAACATGGGCATACTGTAGTTGTGCATTTAGTTTTGTTGTGGGGAAACATTCAGTCTTTCAAAATTATGAGTAACAAGTAATAATGGTTATATAATTAATAATCATTATTAATAATGCATCTAATTAATAATGATTATAATTATCTAATCTTGATTATTCATTTTAATTTTTATTTTAGGTGCAAAGAGAGATAGTAGCAGGATTAAAATACTTTCAGGTGACATACAGAAAGGGCATACGAGGTATTGGTTATCTTATGTATTGTCTAGTTTAATCTAGAGTTCTCAATGGACTTATCAATTGCTGTTGCTTTAACATACTGCATATGTAGTAATGTAAATACATTAGTACAGTAGGATAGTGCCATCTAGAGCATGTAAGGAGACTACTGTGTGTATAAAAAGAAGACGAATTACTTATTACCAGTTTGGTATTTTGTACATAAAGTTTGCAAACAGAAATTATGGATCAAAACGATAATTTCTTTTCTGCACAGACTCTACCCAAAAACTAAGAAAAACCAAAAAGGTACATTATGAAATGTAAATATTTGGTCACATTTCACAATTTTCATTTTTTCCCATTAATTTTTTCCATTTGGAGAATAAACTAGCTAATGCAAGGTTTAAGCTGTCATTCAACAAGCCACAAAAATCTGAAGAAAAATTTGGATTGGTGAATCTATTCATGTAGATACAAGTCTTTGTTTGCTTTCCTAAAAACTGTTCCACAATCAATGCAGATCTGGTTATTACCTGATCCCTGGTAAACAGTAGCTTCAGGATGTCAAATTGGGTTCACTTACCACTCATAACTAATTATAAACCAACAGTTGTTAAAAAAAAATCTTTATTTTCAAAATGGGGGCAATATGCACAATTCCCTTGGAACTGTTCTTACATTACACCAAAAGTGAATGACTGATAACTGACCCAAAAGCATACACACATAAACATAATAGCTAGCAGCCCATTTTCCTGGGTCTCATCAAGACTTCAACAAATTATTATTCAAGATACAGGTGTGAAAGTATATTAACACAGAGTTTTGCAATATAACAGCAGGTTGTCAGACTTAAATCCATCAAAAATGTTTCTGATCAACTTAAAGGGGATTACATGTACATGTAAATGTATAATCTAATGGATGATTGGCACCACTTATCAAAATACTGGGACTCTTGCTCAGATTGACAGAGGGCAAGCTTAATGATCAACTTTGTACCCAGGGTCTTTTCTTTGCTCCTTTACCCTGCTGTAAAAAGACCTTGGTATATTAAAGTCACTTGAACCAGATAGCATTACAAACCCTCCCTACCTTGTATCAAACAAAATTTGTCAGCACAAAATTTTGGTAGTCATGTGACTTTAATAGTGTACAGTATACTGGGGTCTTTTCACAGCAGGGTAATGGACAAAGAAAAGACTTAGGTACAAGGTTGGGTTAAAGATATGTTTGTTACTTAATTCAACACATGGACATTCCCCACCAAATGTAAAAGCCCCCATTGGCTATATGGCAATAATTTTAGTATCTAAGTTTATGCATACCAAAAGCCCATTAGGTTACATGCTGTCTTTTGTAATTACTGTATATCAATGCTGATAAAAAGTCAGATTAACTATTGAAGTTTCATAGAATGTCAGATTAATTATTGAAGTTCAAGAAAAGAAAAACATAATTGATCAGCAGATCATCATAGGCTTTCTAGCAGTCCTACTCTTTTTTTTAATTTCCTGCTTTTCCTTCCTTTCATTAAGAATGCCTTGATTTTCCTACTTTTTCTTATAAAATCCTAGTTTTTATTTTTGAAAACTGTTTCATTGAGTCAATTTGCTCTGTCTGGTGAAAATTAGAGTCATGGAAAGTCATGAAAAATTGGCATTATTTGGGTCCTATTGAATAAAAAAGCTGTAAAAACTACAAAATCAGAATACATACCCAGAAATCTTATGTATCATGAAAAAAATTGGTTAACACTAGGTCATGGAAAATCTGGAAAAGCCATGGAAAAAGTCATGGAAATTCATCGAATTTCAAAAGGACAAAATAATATGAACCCTGAATAACAGAATTGACCTTCTTATCTATATTGATAATATACAAGCAATACTAATACTAGTAATCCTATGCTGCTGATAATACTAAACTATTTCAGAGTGATGTCAACATTATAGAGTCAATGGCTTTAAAGCAATATTTTTTCGCTTTCCATGTCATGCACTATATTGTTTTTGTAACTTTGGGGTTACAGCTACAACACTGGGTGCTATATTTGTTGTAATCTTGTACCCAGGGTCTTTTCTGCACTCCTCCACCCTGCTGTGAAAAGACCCTTGTATATTAAAGTCACATGCCAACCAAACTCTGGTTGTGACAAATTTTGTTTGATACTGGGTAGGCAAGGTTTGTAATGCAAAAATCATTTACTGCACTAAGGCTTTGAGATTGGTTGGGTAAGTTCAATTTTTTCCTGTACGAAGTATCTCATGGTGAAAGACATATTTGACACATTGATGAGCTGGAATAACTGAAAAGAGTTTTATATACATTTTTGGAGTTTCTTTGGATGTCATTATCATACTACTTCAATCACGAGCAGGTGGACCACATAACATTACAAACCTTCCCTACCCTTTTCATCAGGTACTTTACAAAATGATGGTGATGCTGATGATGTTGATAATGATGGTAATAACAATGATAATGATTTATAATAATAATAATAATAATAAAAATAATAATATACAATAGCAGCTAATAACCAAAATTAACAATTGCATTCTCAAAACTGAAAAATTAAAAATAGGTTAGAATAATTAGTAGGTTTAAAAATAGATTAAAATAATTAGTAGGTTTCACAAGATATATTATTATTGTAAATATTTAAAAGAACCCAGAAATCTGTTCCAAAATATTAAAATAATTGAAATGTACATCGAAGGGTATTAGTTTTAAATAAACCTAATGGATCATTGCAACAACAGTCTCTATATCTAAGTAAATGTCCCTAGCATTACAGTGTACTCTTAGCACTCTCAAACCTCTGACACATAACAGGGCTGATCCAAGAATTGAAAAGGATATCTTTGCTCTTATCCACACCATCGTCTAATAATAGTAACAATAATGATAATGATAATGATAATGATAATAATAATAGTACTGACCATGTAATGAAGGCGAGAAGACCGGATATGATTATTGTTGACAAGAGATGTAAGTGTTGCAAAATAACAGATTTTGCAATACCGTATGATAACCGTATTGATGAGAAGGAAATGAAGAAAGTCGAAAAATATCAAGACCTGGCAAGAAAATTGAGGAAACTGTGTGAAAACAGTGGTCATTCCTATTGCAACTGGAACATTTGGAACAGTTCCATATAAATTAAAGAAAAGATCAGAGAATATTGGAATAGAGACCAGGATAGATGAGCTCCAGAAAAGTGTGATTTTGAACATGGTGAAGGTTCTTAGGAAAGTCCTAGAAGTTTGAGGAGACTTGTTGTCACCAGCCTACTAGAGTGGTTCTGTTGGAGAATGCGCTAGCAAAATAGTAGTGATTGTGACAGTTATAGTGATAGTGATGGTAATAATAATAGTAATAATAGTAGTAATAGTAATATTAATAGTAATGATAGTAGTAATAATAGCAATAGTAATAGTAATAGTAATAATAGTAGTAATAATAGTAATAGTAATAGTAATAATAATAGTAATTATAATAATAATAGTGATAATAATAATAGTAGTAATAATAATAATAATAGTAATTATAATAATAATAGTAAAATAATAGTGAAATGTGCAATGTCTGTTGCGGCCTTACCTGGCAGGATGCTGGGAGCCTGTAGCAGGCTGAGACCCCTTCCACTGTCCTTAGTTGGGTTGGTGTGCAAGTTGTCATAGTAATTATAATAATAATAGTAATAATTTAATTAATAGCTTTATTTCTCTATTTCTATTAGTATATAAGTTAAACTATATTAAAATAAAAGTTTTTATTAAAAACTAACATATTTGTTAAAACTAACATTACACAATTTTAAAACAATTCAAAATATTTGTCTAAAAAAAAATGTATATAATAGTAAGACTGATGTTCAGTAAATGTATGAGTCTAATTTAAGCGGGCGATAGCATTATCAAGGGAGAAGTCTACATTTGTTGTATTGAAAGACCTTAGTAACAATAATAAAGTAAAAAAATAAAATAATAATAATAATAGTAATAATAATCTTCATTTAAGAAGGATAAATTTGCACGCTTTTACTTTAGCAATCCACTGAATTAATACGTCGTCTCTTCATATTTTCCAGTTGACAAAGCGCAATTTATGGTGGGAAGCTATGGGCCTAAGGCGGAACTCCAAAGTTACGTCACACCTGTGGAGGAAGCTCCGAAAGGAATGGTAGCCAGAGGTCATTACACGGTGAAGAGCAAATTTACAGATGATGATAAAAATATCCATCTGGAATGGGAATGGGCGTTTGATATTAAGAAGGACTGGAATGAGTGAACTAGCCAAGCTATTGTAAATTCTGCAGCTTAATTTGATTCTAATTTCTGGCTTTTCGCGCATGTAATACTTGCTGATTTTTTTTTCTAAATTGCTTTTGATAAGTGAGGACGGGAGCGTAAGGAAAGACCTTGTGACGAAAAAGAAATGAAAACAAAATTGAGCGTTGTTGGTGAAATAGGCCAGCAGACATAAGCCTTGTGGAAGACAGTATAATAAAATAGTTATGTTTTGCTACCGTACAAATGAACGAACTGTTTGTACCAGACCATCTCTGATCTTCATATTTTTTTCATAGCAAGGTTTTCGCACTTATCTTTAATTTCTTGACAATGGGCTGTACAAAATGATGAAACCAATCCAAGCCGTAAGACTGTTAACGATACGGGGTATCGGGCCGCTGGGAATGAAATTTCAGACGGAAAAATTCCTTCCTATAGGAGGACTGCCATCACTGTTAGGGAGTTTACGAAAACACAACGCCAACGTTAAGGACGACGTGGCCTTGCAATAAAATTTCTCTTCCAGAAGAAAAGAAATGAATAATTTTGTCAGATGCTATTCCGAGTGATGAACCATACCGGACAAGTAGAGAAAACTCTACTTGGCCCGGCAGGGATTCGAACTCGCGACCTTCGGTTTACTAGTC